>OMLC01081683.1:0-19401 GCA_900302585.1 Regalecus glesne
AGGCTTTCTGAAATAATCGGGAATTGAACCATCAATAGATGACAGATGACAATCAAATATAAGCAATCATATACCATATGCACATATGTTCATATCTGCAATTTCCCCCAGTGGGACTAATAAAGGAATATCTTATCTTATCTTATCTTACTATTATTATTACTACTACCATTTTCAGCTGCTCCCGTTAGGTGTCGCCACAGCAAATCGATCTTCTCTTCGTGTCCTGTGCATCTTCATTTGTCTAACCATCCACCGAAATTAACTCTCTTCTTTGCTCTTCCCCTAAGCTGACAGCTCCATATTCAGCATCCTTATCCCAATATACACAGCATGTCTCCTCCACACATTCCCTAACCGTTTCAACCAGGCCTCTCTCGCTTTGGCTCCTAACCGTCCATCAAATATTCGTTCCCATGGGTCACAATTCACGCCGTACCTCTCCGCCCCAAACAAACAGCAGCTACTTCAGCAGCTGATACCAGCTAGGCAACATGGCCCCTGAGACAAAACCGGAGTCAAACGCCACTGAGAGACTTTTGTGTGAATTAACCCGACTACCTCCGACACTGCATCCCACTGTTCTTATAAACTCATGACTTCGTCACTAAAACTAACATTTTCGTTGATCTGCACATAGGTAGTTGTTGGTTCCCATACTGTTATTTGTGATCGCCGATGAAGCAAAGACCGGCGCTGCCTCCGCCTTCCGTGTCACGTGATATCCAGTCCTCACCCCCATCAGAATCAAGCTCGTATAGCTTAATGGCGGCGGCCATCATGGATATCTCGTACTTTGAATGGCTTTCCACGTTGTCTTACAAAGAAAAGAGAGCTGTCGTCGTTAATCGGAAACCGACAACTGAGCTGCAGGATTTCGCCGAGTGGAAGGGTAAGAGCTTCTAGAGCTTCCTCTATTGGTTTTGTGTGACTGACTTGTCTGTTGTTAGGCTACTCTGCGGTAACACTAGGGCTTGTTCTTCTTTTTTTATCTCTTTAGACTGCTACGCCGTCACCAAACCCTAATTGTGTACACTTTTGTGCATTTTGTTGGCCATATTTGATCTTTTTAAAATCTTCAGTCATATCAGACTGAAGATGTCACCTGTTTGAGTGACGAAACGTTCCTGAATAAACTTCAAATCTAGTTGAATCGATTCACCTTTAAATGATTCCCTTACCTGGATTGTTGAGCATACATCATGGCATGTCAGCTAACTGACTCACTGTCGCTTATATTACAATATATATCACACACACACACACAACAGTCTTGGGCAGTACAAGCCTGTTTCATCAGCTGTTGCTTTGTCAAGATTTTTAAAAAAAACACTCACCTTAACTATCTCACACCTTATCTGTTGAGCACTTTCTACTCCATTGGTGGTTTTCCTGAAGAAGTTTTATCCACCCATCCATTGTCAATCTCTTATTCAAGTCGAATCTATGATGTTGCAGTCCCAGCAGGGGCTGTCAAAGTTCCCTTTTCCTGGTCACATCAACCATTTCTTACTGGGAGATCCCAAGGTGTCCTCATGCCAGCGTGGAGATATAATCCCTCCACCTGGTCTTTTGGTCTATCTCTTGGCCTCCTCTCTTGCAAAGCAATCAAGTGGCATCCTTACTAGCTGCCCCAAACCGCCTCAACTGGCTCCTTTCTAAGTAAGGAGCAGCGACTCTACTATGAGTCCCTTATAAATGACTGAACTTCTCACATTGTCCCTAAGGCAGATAGCAGCCACCTTTCTGAGAAAACCAAATTCTGTCAATTGTAGTGAGTGTATTTAACTTTTCAAGTACAACTAATTTTAACTTTTCTTTGCTATTTCTCCCCTCTGTTTAGATGCTCCACAGTTGTTTGACTATAAAGAGAAAGTTCCCTTTGAGCAGCAGGAGTGGACAGCAGACCTGGGCCAGGGGGAGCTAGAACCACGACACATTAAAGAGGAACAGGAGGAACTTTGGACCAGTCAGGAGGAAGAGCAGCTTCAAAGAATAGAGGAGGCTCATAACATCATTTTACCATTCCCTCTTGTGCCGGTGAAGAGAGAAAATGATGAAGAGAATCTTCAATCTTTAATATTTCACCCAAAGCAAACTGAGAACAAACAGGAAGAACCTTCAGCCAGCACTTCTACTGAACAGATGAAAACAGAATCTGATGGAGTGGACTTTGGACTGTCCGAACCAGATAGTAAGTCAGATCAGGATGGGGATTTAGAATCAAGTAATGATGATGAACACCTCTGTTTAGGCCAGGGATGATATCCAGGGTCAGATATTTGGGTGGGGCTTAGTCCCTAATGAAAATGTATCATGCATGTAACATACAACTCAAGCACCTTGACTTGAGCATGAGGGTTTCCTTCTAGCTCTTACAAATCACCCCTGTCTTAATAGTCTACCCTGTAATATGTATCTGCCGTAGATTTGCATTGAATTGATTCTCAAAAATGCAGAGCAAAGTGCATTCTGTATAAGTTCCATACGGAACATTTATTTTAGCTTCCGATAATGGGAGGAATCCATAATAATAATAATAATTTTTCTAGGAGTGTTAAGATGAAAATTGGGTGTGCTTGAGAACTCTTGAAAAGAGTCTAAAATCACTAATGCTTTAGATTGTTGTGAGAGTGGTGACCGTGATGATGACTGGAACAAAACGAAAGAACCTTGGTCTGGGTAAATGCAAAAGAAACAATAGAGTAAGTCATCAGAGATCTATAAAGAAAAACCCTTTAGTTTCCTTAATCTGTTGTAAAGGGTGTACTCAAAGAGGACATGCAGAGATACAGGATAACATACAGGAAAGCAAGCGTGCTGTAGGCAGTAAGAAATAATGTAGATGTAAAAAAGCTAAATGTCATTGTAGATATCCAGCTGAAAATCTCAAGTCAGCACTTTGAGGTACCACCCTGATCATTTTGCTCAGAATATGACTTTAGAAAACCTGGTCCAGAAAATTGTTCCCTAAAGAATATTGACAGAGGTAAGTCTTACTGTATGTTGGCGGCTTTACTTTGTATGGTGACTCTAGGAAAGCTCATCAATTGTCTGATAACATTCAGCAGAGCAGGTGAAGGTAAAAAAAAATTAAAAATTCCACCTTTCTGGTTAAAGATAAAATATGTGAATAGTGAGTGTACTTTTCAAGTAGAACTAACAATAACTTTTTATGTTTCTCTCTTCTGATTAGATCCTTCATATCTGTTTGAGTATAAAGAGGAGAGTACCTTTGAGCAGCAGGAGTGGACAGCTAACTTGGGCCAGGAGCTGCTTGAACCTCCACACATGAAAGAGGAACAGGAGGAATTCTGGACCATTCAGAAGGAAGGGCAGCTTCAAAGAATAGAGGATGCAGATAACACCAAGTTACCATTCCCTCCTGTCCTTGTGAAGATAGAAAATGACGAAGACAAACCTCACTCCTCACAGCTTCATCAAAGCCAATCTGAGGAGAACAAACGGGCCACTGAACAGATAAAAACAGAATATGATGGAGAGGACTCGGGACTGTCAGAACCAGTCAGTAACATAAAAAAGGATGGTGATTTAGAATCAACATGTGGTGAGCCCCTCCCTTCAGACTATTGTGACAGTGAGACGGAAGACAGTGATGATGACTGGAAAAACACTAGAGAACCTTGGTCTGGTTTGAATGCAAAAGCCAATGATAAAATTAGAGATCACAAGAGATCTATTAAGAAGAAAACTTTCAATTGCTCAGTCTGTGGTAAAGGGATAACTCAAAGAGGGCATATGCAGAGACACATGAGAACACATACAGGAGAGAAACCCTTTAGGTGCTCAGTCTGCAATAATGCATTTTCACAAAGAGGAGATATGCTGAGACACATGAGAACACATACCGGAGAGAAGCCCTTTAGTTGCCCAGTCTGTGTCAAAAGGTTTTGTGAAAGAGGGCATTTACAGACACACATGAGAACACATACAGGAGAAAAACCGTTTAGTTGCTCAGTCTGTGGTAAACAGTTTTCTCAAAGAGGACCTATTTATACACATATGAGAACACATACTGGAGAGAAACCTTTTAGCTGCTCAGTCTGTGGTAAAAGATTTTCCAGAAGAGGAAATGTTCTGACGCACATGAGAGTGCATAGAGGAGATAAAAGCCAATAGTTATTTAAAATGTAGTAAAACACTTTCAAAAAGATGTGTGCAAAACAGATGAGAATACAAGAGAGAGCATTTAGATGCTCAGTTTGGTAAAGGGATAATCCTCTTACCTGTTGGGAAATTTATCCATCTAGATTCTTTTGGTGTGAGTTGCTGAGTTTGGAAGATATTTTCTGTAGATCTGTCTGCATTCTCTTGAATACAATGGAACTGGATGGCACTCAGCCTATCTTGCTCAAAGTGCCAAAAAGGTACATTTTAAAAACTCAACAGCCATGTCCATCCATCTATCCATCCATTGTCAACTACCTATCTGAAGTCAGGTTGCAGAGTAGCATTTCTAGCAGGGAAACCTCAGACTTCTCTTTCCCTGGCCACATCAACTAACTCTGACTAGGAGGTCCCAAGGCGTTCGCTGGCCAGTATGGAGATAAAAACCCTCCATCTGGTCTTTGGTCTACCCCGTATGTATTCTTTACATCCATCCATACATCCTCAACTGCTTATCTGAAACTGGGTCGTGGAGTCATGCTGGTTCCTATCTCAGTGCTTATTGGGCAAATGGCAGGGAAATAAATAAATAGATGGATTCCCTTGTCAGTCCCGCAAGGGGAAGTTTAGATTTCTCTGAATTTTAACCCATCCTATTGTACAGGAGCAGGGAGCAGTGTCTTGCACAAGTGCACTTTGGCATGCTTTCTGCAGGACCGGGAATCAAACCTGTGACCTTCCTATTGCCAGTCGACCGCTCTACCCACTGAGCCATGCCGCCCCTAAATACACTGGACAGGCCGCTATTCCATCTCGGCTTGAGCAGTTAGGGGTTCAGTGTCTTTTCCCAATGACAGTTCAGATCACTTTTTGAAGGAACTAGGGATTGAACCACCGATCTTCCAATTACTAGATGACCGTAGTACCTCCTGAGCTATGCTGCTCATCCTCTCTCTACATTTTGATGAATTGTTAAACCTTTTTCATCCAGCTAATATTACTGAGCAAACAATTTCATGAACAATGTTGTAACTCACATGACTCTCACCCAAAATGATTGAGATCTGAATTTGTGGTTTTAAGTGCATTCCTGCCATCAGGTGTTTAGGCCTCTGGCTGTATTCTGTTAACTGTTATTTTATTTTCATTTTATTTTGTAAATGTTATCATGTAGTCATAAGATATATCATTTTTATCAAATGATAATGAGTTGTTTGTCAATGATCCAGGTATTTACTTTTATTTATCATGATTGTATATAGAGCACTTTGTAACCATGTGTTTTTTTAAGTGCTATATAAATAAACCTTTTGTGTAAAGTGCTTTGAGTGGTCGCTGGACTAGAAAATGGCTCTATTAAAATAAATATATGAATAATTTATCACAAAAGGTGAATTGGTTCAATTTTATCAGAAGTTTATTCAGAAACGTTTCTTTTGACCATTTATTTCTAATCGTGACACGTTTAAACGGACCTCTCACATTTTAGCCAGTCAAGCTCCTGCGCTACTTTAATTTACCACTTGATGGCACCAAATCACCCAAAGATAAGGCACAATGTTTGTTACTCTGAAATTTGATCTCTTCCGTATTCAAAGGTTCGCTTCCCACTGCGGGCTGCCGGACACTCATACTTTGGGGTTGTACATGTGTGTTTGCGTCCTTGGGCGTAGCCTAAACTTTCCACGATACTACAACGGCGATCGATTAGACTCGTCGAAGTGGGACGAAGCGGAGTCACTAAAAAGTTTTGGTTTTTGGAAGTTGAAGCCGACTTCGCCATGGGGTGTTGCAGCAGTGCAGAGGTACGTGTTAATAACATACGAGTCAACGAAACATAGGAATTAAATCAGAACATGGTTGAGATTATCCAGGATAATGTGCTGCAACAAGTGGTACTTAGAATCTCACTAATTTTGGACAAAAGGGGGCCGGTTGGGAGGAATAAGTCGTGATCAAAACACCGACTAAACGAACCCTTCCTGTCTGTTCTCTCGTATTTTAGCCGAGCAAACGCGACTGGAAGCCCCTGGAGGATAGACACTGCACTGACATCCCCTGGCTCATCCTATTCATCGCCTTTTGTGCTGGGATGGTGAGTTTAAGTTGAATAATCGTTTTGAACGTCCTTGCTCTAATTCATGGGTTTGTCCCCTCTCAAAGGCTCAGGAGGCCAGTCAACCCCGTGTCACTAGAAGGCCAACAAAGCCAAAGTGCAGCACCAGTCAAACGTGTGGAAAAACTTGATTGAATGTGCTTTTTTTTTGAAATATGGAACTAATCCACTGTATCTGAATTACTTTATAAAAAAATGCATGATGTACCCCAACCTCAACAAAGTGCTGTGGTGCACAGGTAAAATTGAGTTGGGATAAAGGAAAAACCCTACCGTGAGTGGGTGTGTCTAAAGTTTTGACCAGCACTGTAGGTAAATGTCCATAGACTTAATGATGGGGAAGGCCCGTCCAGTGGTCCTGAATCACTCCTATCTGTTTCGTGGTTTGTCCAACATTAAACGGCCCAGTAAATATCCCGCCTCTGCTGTTACAACCATTACTCTCATTAGAATGGTAAATGAACTGGATTGCATTTCAACAGTGTTGAACACGTAAGACTATCTGCTCATTTTTTTATCCTATATGTCTTTTCTTCGACCCCATTGATGCAGTGCACAGAGGATTTAAAATGACCCCAACTTTGTCACTTGTAGGGAGGTATCTGTATCTTCACCATTGCCTCTGGAGCGGCCTCCAGGCTCATCTCCGGCTATGACAGCTACGGCAACATCTGCGGCCAGAAGAACACCAAGATCGAGGGAATAGAACTCAGCGGACGGGACCAAACGGACAACAAGTGAGTCAGACATGTTGAGAATTGGCTAAAGTATGTGTAAAGGGGGGTGTGGACACTTGGTTCTGTATGATGGTGATGTTTCATCTGATGCTGAGCAGGGTTTTCTTTTAAAAAGGGGGGTTTCCATCAATGTGGTGCAGCATTTGAAATGTTTCCAAAGCTAGATGCTAGCTTCTGCACAGAGTTGGGATTTTGCTGTCTAATCCTTTGATTTTTAGCTACTCAACAATGGTTGAATCTCATCCTAATGCTCTAGTATCACAATCCACCATTACACAAAGTGAGATGGGGTAAGACGAGATACGATGTTCCTTTATTAGTCCCGCAGGGGGAAACGAGGAGTGATAAAGCTCATTGCTTTCCACGTCCAAATTAGTTGATATCAAGTTTCTGAGACAGACCAGTGGCCTAACGACTACAGGTTAAACAAAACAAACTATCTTTGTCTGCCTGTTGTCACGCTACTGCAGCACAGTGGCCCAGCGGTCAGCCCTGTTGCCTCACTGCAAGAACGTCCTGGGTTTGAATCCAAGGACATCCCGGGTCCTGTCTGTGTGGAGTTTGCATGTTCTCCCCATGTCTGCATGGGTTTCCACTGGGGGCTCCAGTTTCCTCCCGCCATCAAAAAACACATGCATGTTGGGGTCAATACTCCTGCCTCTGCCCCTCAGCAAGGCAATACGAAGTGGAGTCGGTCCCCTGGTGCTGCAGCTGCTCACTGCTGCTCTACAGTAGGATGGGTTAGATGCAGAAGACACATTTCCTTGCATGTTTGTAAAATAAAAAGTAAAGTTTCCTCTTATTAACTGGTATGATCTCCTTTTAAATCTAGTCAACCCATATCCACCCCCACACCATGGGGACTAATCATGACATGTAAGATGGACCTCTTCCCTTTGTTAGATGTGTGTTGTGTTCTTCGTCCTTGGCAGTCACATCTGCTGAGACTGTTCTCCACACGGACGCTGTGCTCTCTATCAGAGGACGGTCTGTCTCGGTATGGGCCGCAGTCTTCCAGCTACAGTTCTGCTGAAGCAACGGGTCATGCTTCTTTGATGGGCTGATTGCCCGAAGAGGCTCTGAACAAAAGGCAATTTTGCTACAAAGAAGGATTTGTTTAACGAGATGGCAAATGTCAGTTTCTTCCCTTCAGCCATGTAGAACAGGCCCAGCTGGCAGGCGGAAAATACTTCAAATTTGACCGAAGGGCAAATTTATGGTTTTACCTTTGGTGAAGAGCAGGGCTTTTGAGTTGTTGATAATGGTCACCTTGTTCATTTGAGAATTAATTCTTTCCCTTCCAACAGGTTTGTTTTCTTTTTGGATCCTTGTAACATCGACTTCATTAAGAGGAGGGTCAAGTCGATGGCTGTGTGTGTTTACAAGTGTCCTGATACGGAACTAAAAACCTACAACGACATAAAGAAATTTGCACTTAACAACGGTGAGATGTTTCCCACTACAGAAATGTTTTAAAAGATGATGTCCCTCTTTTCCGCCATTAGACGTCTCACATTACTGCAGAGTCTGATTGATATCGGAGTATTCATATTGTCAACATGTCAAAATGGAGTGGCATCCTGTCAAGGGTGTTTCTACACTTTTTGCCCAATGAGAACTGGGATAGGCTCCAGCGTGACTCCGCAACCCGACTCCGGATAAGCCATTGACGATGGATGGAAGGATTGATGGAAATATGTTTAATTCTCCCCCTTCTTTTCAACAGGATCTGAACTCTGTTCCTATGACATTTCTTCGACAAGGTATCCGAACCACCCAGACAGATTCACCAAATGCCCCAAACTGCCAGTCCCACCAAGGTAATCAAGAATACTCCTCAGAGGAGATATACATTAGAATTAATCCAGGCTAACGTGATGAAGCAAACTCAGTTTTTCTTATCTCCAGCAGTTTTACTGTCAGAAAATATGTGTCTGAGTATGATGCTAAATGAGAATCGAATGAGATTGAATGAACCCGTTCCCATCAGCGGCACCTGCACTTTAACCCTTTTCTCAAACTTCCTCTCTGACGACATTTGTTGTCACCGATCACACGTCTCCTGGGTTCGGGAGACGTGTAATCGGTCCCAGCCTGGACTGTGATGCTTGGACTGATGTCTCTGGTGCTATTCCCACCTTTTTAAAGATCATCATCCATTTGCCCACCAGTAGACATGTGATGAATCTTGGCCCGGTGGCTTGATCTGGCCTGTTTGCATATTAGATGTTCATTGATTAGCACCTTCACTATGAAGGAGGTTATCATTATTATTACTGTTTTCCCTTTTGTAACTCAATTACTATTCTGTTATCCTGATCATGTTGTATGCTGTACATTGTGTCTTGTTCTGTGTTCACATCATCCATCACACGGCCGTCTGTCTTGGGAGAGGGATCCTCCTCTGTGGCTCTCCCTGAGGTTTCTTCCTGTTTTTCTCCCTGTTAAAGGGGTTTTTAAAGGGAGTTGCTCCTGATCTGATGTGAGGGTCTGAGGACAGGATGTTTTGTTCATGTAAAGTCCACCGAGGCAAATTGTCCATTTGTGATAATGGGCTATACAAATAGAATTGACTTGACTTGTAATGGGCTGTTCTAGTCAATCGATCCCTCGGAGCGCTTTACAGTGCATGCCTCACATTCATCCAGTCACACATAGCTAGCTATGTTGCAAAACAGCTGTACTCAACAAGTCTGCAGATGTTCCTGTGGATAGAGAGGAGAGGTGTTAGAATGAGAGCACACGACATGCATCTTACTTCGTAGACTGGCTGTGAACACACCAAACGGGCATTGGCATAAAGTGCTTTAGTTGAAGGTTTCCTGAAGCATCACCAAAGGACATCACATGCTGTATTTATGCTTTTCCCCTGTTTGTAGCAAATCCGTCCCACTGCTCCACCGCTGTGTTCCTGTGGACATCGGTTGTTACGCTGAGTTTCTGCAGGCCTTTGTCACCTTTGTCAGCGATAACAGTGTTTTCAACAAGGTCATTGCTGGAGTCATGGCCAGCAAGGAGATTATCATGGGCCTTTGTCTGCTCTCATTAGGTACAGTGTTTGTCTGTCTCAAGCACACTGAGGGAGAGACAATGGGTGCTATCTACTACTAATATGTTTGGCTGCTCCCATTAGGAGCAGACGGCTGCCCAGTAAAAGGGCTCCTTTACAAGCCACGACATTTTCAGTTGGCCTTCTTTTGTGTCAGTCTGCAGTTAGTCTTCTAATCATATGTGCCATTGTCATTCACACCTCTTCGATGCTGAATCCAAATTGTTTTATATCATAAATGTTCTGCATATTTCTTTTCCAAACGACATCAATTATTTATTCAGGCTTGAAATGAAGCCTGCTTGAGATTTTTCTGAATTATTTTATCAGGGAAATCTGAACATTGTTTTGTACATTTGTAATTTTTGATATTCTAATAAGGCCCCCCATGTCTCCCCTCTGACACAGTTCTCTCCCTGATGCTGATGGTGGTCATTCGTTACATCTCAATGGTACTGGTGTGGATACTGACGGTCTTGGTGGTTCTGGGATCCATTGGTAACTCTTGACTCTTAAATCAAATGAAATCTGTTTTTTTCGGATTTAAAATAAAAGCTCCATGTTTTTTGGATTAGAAGTAAATGCTAGGCTGCATATATTTCTAGGATGCAATGTACGGGTAAATTGAGTTGATGTTTTAAAAAAAATCATAATCTTGAGTGCCCCTTAGGTGAATGTTTGGGGTGCATACCACACGGTTACAACTGTCACCGGTTTGCATGTCTCATCCCCTTCTCTTGCTTCACTTCCTGTCTTTCTCTTTACTATCATTTTTTAATAAAGGTGAAAATGGCCGAAAATATTCTTTAAAAAAATCCTCTTTTGTTACATCTTCTCATGTATAGATGATTACTTTCTGATCAGAAGATCATTTGAATTGGTGACTTCTGATGCTGATGAGATAGTACTGCTGTGTTTCAGGTGGGACAAGCGTTCTCTGGTGGCTGTATGTGGATCACAGGACTGCCCTTAAGAATCAAGCCCTGTCGGTGTTCGGAAAGGAAGTGGTCTCAGACAATGTTCAAGCCCTGCTTGTGTATGCCATCATTGCTACTATTTTCACGGTGTGTTTGAGAGCATGTATGCGTACATTTTAATCAGAAGTGAGAATACATATTTTGAGGGAGCAATTACAGTCTTGTGTTATTTGTGAAAATGTTCACAGTCGAGCTCCTTAAGATTAGATTATCAGTGATATTTTAATTGCCGATACCATTCCCATATCACATGTTTTGCAGAGAATGAACATTAAAGGCTCCCCTTTCCAACTCTTCAGGTAATTCTCTTCCTGTTGATGTTCTTCATGAGGAAGCGTGTAGCCCTTACCATTGCCCTGTTCCATGTGGCTGGTAAGGTCTTCATCCATCTGCCCCTGCTGGCACTGCAGCCATTTTGGACCTTCATCAGCCTCATGCTGTTCTGGGTCTACTGGATTGGTGTGCTGCTCTTCCTCGGCATCTCAGGTTGGTGGAGGAAATACAAACTATTGAACATTTCTTGTCCTGTGTATTTTCACACTTTACAAAATATTATTCAGACAACAGGTTTCACAAATATCAAGATAAGTATGATTCGTTGTCGAGTTTGCCTCCCTAAATACACATTGCTTTTTATTTTTATAAGTTTGCACTGTGCCAAAAGAATCCAAATGTTTTAAAAAAGTTGAGAGTTTTTAAGGAGGGTCCTCCCACAAGGTTATTTCTAAGGGCAGTTTACATTAGGAATGGCAAACAACCACAGTGTCAATTTTGTGACATTTTGTTTGGGTTTGGTGGTATGACTTTCCTCCCACAAGGACTCGGAATCTTGTGCCAGTCCCGCACTGTGGGAGGACAGAATCAAAGAGCCACTTATTTCCCCATGTCCCACTCCCATATTCAGCATTACATCTTCAACTCCACCAAAGTAGTACTTGGTATTAATGTGCGTCAGCCGAGGTCAAAAAGCAGTCAAATTCATACGCTGCCGATATCATAGAATCATAATTTAGCTGCTCCCTAAGTGTCATCCACTCTTCTGCTCTATACATTCTGGTCTTCTCTAAGGAGAGCTAGATTCTTATTTAAGTTTGCCTCATTTTACCCTTCAGATGATTCTGTTAATACATAACTTATGATGATAAAATCCCATATTCCATTTGATTGAACTTTTTTTCCGTGTTGAGCTGCCTCCCTGCCAAAAGCGAGTGTGGTGGAGATTACGAATTGCATGCAGTTTAGCCCGTGGCCACAAGTTTATATGAGTGCTGTTGGGGGAAAAAAAGTGGCACAATTGCCGGCTGCTGAAGAAAACCGCAGATAGTAGTTAACAGATGATGGAGGATGTCAGTTAATTGTAAGCAGGGGAATGATAGGCAGGAGTTCATGTGTTTGCTTGTGAGATTACTTTCAAGAAAGGATGGAACTGTAGAGTGGTCTGGGTGGGCTCTCCTCTTGAAATTTGACTCAGTTTGAGCAGGAGTGAACTGTGTCACCATAACTCTCGACGCTTTGTCCCCTCATAGGTATCCCAATAAAGAACAACTCAACAGGTCTTGTAGAGTACCAAATGAAAGAACCTGTCCAGTACATGGCATGGTACCATGCTGTTGGTCTCATCTGGATCAGTGAGTTCATACTAGCCTTTCAACAGATGACACTTGCTGGAGCTGTAGTTACCTATTACTTCACAAGGTACGGGTAATAAGTATCTCCCTTGGAAAGTAGTTTGCTCTTGTCCAATATGCAAAATATTAGTGTCTTAGCAAATAATACATTTTGTGTCATCTGGTTTTACACACCACATGGATTCAGACAAGTCTCCCTCTTGCCTACCTATCATTTTAGGAATAAAAAACAGCTCTCGTTTACTCCTATCCTTTCATCTGTGGTGCGTGTGTTGCGTTACCACCTGGGCACTATAGCGAAAGGCTCCTTCATCATCACTCTCGTGAAGATCCCACGTCTCATTCTGATGTATATACATAGCCAGCTCAAAGGAAAAGTGAGTTGGGAAATGATTACCTAGAGGATTGCAAAACCTTGATGATTAAACATGTCCTGCACCAAACATGATCTAACTGATAACTTTCTGGATTTCTCATAGGAAAATGCCTGTGCCCGATGCATGCTGAAAGCCTGCATGTGCTGCCTGTGGTGCCTTGAGAAGTGTCTAGCATATCTTAATCAAGTAAGTTCAGCGTGGTGATGGAGGATAATCTATTACCCACTCAAAGGAGGTCTGCAAGCACTGACATGTCCATGTCTCACATGTCTGTTATTTCAGAATGCTTATACGGCAACAGCCATCAATAGCACCAGTTTCTGCACATCAGCCCGCGATGCCTTCACAATTCTGGTAGAGAATGCTCTCAGAGTGGCCACTATTAACACAGTCGGGGACTTTATCCTGTTCCTTGGAAAGGTGAAGTCCAAAGAAATGTTTTTGCCATCCAAGAAAATTATATTTTTTAAATGTGATTATTCTGCATTCATCGATTTTTTTTTTTTTTTATTTTTTTATTTTTTTTGCTGACCAATGTTTTCTCCATCCTATTAGGTGATAGTAGTTTCCTGTACAGCCTTTGTTGGAGTTTTGGCTCTGAATTACCAGAGAGAGTACACCGTGTGGGTTCTGCCACTTCTCATCGTCTGCCTGTTTGCCTTCTTGGTGGCCCACTGCTTCCTTTCTGTCTTTGAGATTGTGGTAGATGTCCTCTTCCTCTGCTTTGCTGTGGACACAAAGTATAATGACGGCAGCCCGGGGAAAGAATATTTCATGGACAAGGCCCTTATGGTGAGGGGAGACGGTCAGGGAAGATTGACACTTAAAACTTACACAGCACCTTCCTTTGTTTTGCTCATGTCTAGCCCAGCGCCACATCCAGTTCATATTGGTTTTGATAATCGGACTCACTCAGTCACTTTCTGTCTGTCTTTCACTTTCCAGGAGTATGTTCAAAACAGCAAGAAAAGAGGCAATTACAAAGCAGATGAGGGGGATGGACGTGAAATGAAGTCCATGGTGAGCTTGTTGAATATCTTTGTCGTCTCACTAGGTTCTTCAATTTGCTTATTCCTGAAGCGTTGTATGTGTCACAACTACATTTAACACGACATTATTGTGGTCGGGAAGGTGAATGATGGCATAATGAGTAAAATATATTTCTTTTGCTTGCAGACACATGGTGGGACTTTAGCATGACCAGCCAAAGATCAGAGACTACGTGGACTAAAATTACTCAAAAGTTTAACTCTTTGTTAAACTATGGTCACCAGTGTTTCACTCCAGGGACGTCAGTACTACCATAATGCACTTTATAGAAGAGCTTTACGTCGTTTTAAAGAAACATTGCTTTTGATCATGTCTGTCATAACAAAGGAAATACAATATTGGTGCCATTGAAATTGACCTTTTTTATTGTTTTAATCTCAGTCTAATGCTTACTAGACATTTGACATGGCAGATGCCTTCTATCAAATGCATGTTTTTTTATTAATATTTTGGCCTTATTTCATATCATTGTCCTAATTTGTTTTGTTCATTTTTTAACATCCTCACCTTAAATTTCAACAAGAAGTATTGTAACATCTTTCATTTTCAGCTTTTAGTTTCTGTAAATATTTCTGTATTTTTACTGTGGAACATAAAGCCATGTTTTTCCCCAGGCTGACTTGACCTGTTTTACTTGCTAAGATGAAGTGACAGATCATGGTGAATAAAGCAAAAGCTGAGGGTTTTTTCTTGGATTGTTTCTTCAATTTGCCCTTATGTCTTGAGGACTTAAGTACAATGGTTTGGAAAAAATCCAATGAGTCAAAAAACATTTTCAACAATAGACATGTGATTTCAATTTCCATCTTTGTATGATAAGGGGCGCTATGGCTCAGTGGGTAGAGTGGTCGTCTGGCGAAGGTTGCAGGTTCGATCCCCACACCAGCATGTCGAAGTGTGTTTGACTAAGACACTGTTCCCCGAATTGGCCTGCCCTGTGATAGATTGGTGACCTATACAGGGTGTACCCCTCCTTTCGCCCAATGAGAACTGAGATAGGCTCCAGTTCCCCCGCGACCCGATTTCGGATAAGCGGTTGACGATGGATGGATGGATGGATCTTTGCATGATACATCAGATAGAAAAATGTATTTTGACTTGCAAAGTACACCCTGCTTTGGAGTATAAATCATACATCAGCCAGTACTCATCACAGGTCATCAAGTGAAAAAATGAATTTATGTGATAAAGTAATAAAAATGAAGGTGAAAGGTGTCGGTGTCCATCTTGGGTTTTGAGGTTGGTCCATCAATATTGAGACATTCACTCCGGCAGCATTAGACCTTATCCAAGATACATTTGGGGTTTAACAATGAAAACGGCAATCTGGCTATTACTATTGTGACAAAAAGCTTGAAATGCAACTTTGACATCTCTCCTTTGCGGTTTACGAAATAAATAAATCATCATCGGTCACTCGGGATCAAGTATGTCTGGCATCCTCAGTCCTTCTCGGTATCCTTGGAGAGGGACGCCAGCATGTGATAGTTTTACACATGGAGAGAGAGGTTGATGCACTTGCAGCCACCACATGGTCCTTGGCAGCAGGTGGTCAGAGTCTAATGCCATGGAGAAAGAACCAGCCTTCATCTACCTTCACCACTGAGATCTTTGTTGGATCACGTGTTCTCTGACACCCCCTCCTTGACCTTTCCACCTTGGGTGACCCTACCATGAACCAAGCTCCGGACAGTTTATCTCTGGATCAATAACACGCAAGTTTTTCCATCACCACAAGGTGGCGATCGAGGGGAAAACCAACTAGAAGACAAGACACAGGAAATGAATTCTCTGGGCCCAAAATGGACTGTCAAATGAAGGAATAAAATGGCTTGCAGGAATGGTGGCTGTCTTCAAATGCCGTCGATTATATGAGTACCTGAGGAACGGAGGCCTGACGTGTTGAATAGCGTGGATATGAAGAGTTCCTGGTTTAAACCTCCTGATGGCAGCAAATCCTCAGATATGACCCTTCAGCGGTGAGTCTGTGCTTCTCAAAATGAGATCTGTCCACTCCAGGAATGGCCGTGGAACGGTCTGGTCCATATTAGAACAAGACGCTACCTAATAGTGATTCATACTGTGGAATATCCCTAGGTGTATAATCCATATCATCTCATGTCAAAGCTAAATTAGAGTATATGTATGGTGAATCGCCACCGTAGAATGGAGAACAATTTGTTGTTCATCCAGTTTGGTTCTCCGGTACTTTTTTCAAGTGGAGGAATCTGGGTTCTGTTTCATGGAGAGGACAGATTCCCCCCACACGGCATCAGAACTGAAGAACCCAGCTGGATGAAGGATGAAACGTTTTCCAACCTACAGTGATGGTCTAGTGTATGTTCTGTAATTTTAGCCATGATGACGGAGAACGACACAGGTTATTTTGATGGTTAAAATGATGCAGCAAAGATAAGGTTTACAGCCAAAACAGAAAAATGCATATAAAAACAAATTACTTATTTATTTATTTGATTTATATATGTAATATTTATGTTTTAAAAGTGCCGATTGATGTACCGCAACAAAAAGTATTTGGGAATGGTCATTATTAATTAATTTCTGGTAATTAATCAAAAAGCAGGCTTAGAATTATAGTAAATGTTGCATGTATGTTGTGTGTATGTATATATGTAGGGAGAGGATGAGGATGAATACCCTTAGAAAACCACGGCGGGGTCCAAAGTCTTCACGACTGCCATCATCGGTGGTCACTTGAAGGGAGTATGACTGTCCGTGCTGTTGGGGCCCTTTATGGAGGACGACTGTGTGTGGCTTTGTTTAACATGGGAGACTGGTGGAGAAACAGCCACCACACTGACCAATGTGAGCCAGGATCCAGTGGCATGGACTCCGAGATGATTGGGAGCCCCTTGACTTTACTGCTTTGGATGACTCTGCAAGGACCAAAGCTCCAGACCGCATTGCTCTCAGGACCTGAGGCAAGGCAAGATTTTCTACCATGGCAAGGTGACAATCCACACAGAAGACACAGACACACACACAGATACACACACACATTAATACATACTGACCATTGCCAATACAAAGACACCAAACACAACCTTAATACATTGCTATAGTCTTTTTACAGGGATGGGCAGTCCTCATATTCATCTGCACCTGGATACTGAGTAGTGGGTGCTTCTAAACAGTGTATGCCACACCGGTCTGGAAGTGGGCTTTCATTTCTCATATCTGTGAACATGGTTTTAATCTCTGGCGTTTAATGTGGTCAAACACCAGTGAAGCTATCAATATCCCTGTGGAACTATGGATATATAATTGAACAACTATAAGGGCCATGAGATGGATCAGGACGTAGAGCGGGTCATGTAGTAATCATGAGTTTGTTGGTTCGATCCCCAGCTCCATTAGAAAGCATATTAAAGTGTCATTGAGCGAGACACTGAACCTCTAACTGCTCCCTTGGTGCTTCAGCTGCGCACTGCTCCTATAAAATAGGATGGGTGAAATGCAAATGTCATTGTAGGAATGTAATGACTACATAAGGTGGCTTTCCTTCAGTGTTGAAGCTTAAGGAAAATAGATCCACTGTTTATGTGTACTCACCACTTGACATAATCCCCTTCATCATGCATCAATAAATTGATTTTGGCTGATGTATTTCTTTTGAAATACTCAAGTAACATTTGATGCACTGTGACAGTGTCTGAAATGTAATTTTCACTCTGCCACACTTGGTCGATGAAGCCACTGATGGTGGCTGTGAGGATGACAGAGAGTTCAAGTGGATCCATTTTCTGTGCTATACCATAGGTCTCCCATTACTGTAGTGTGTATTGAATTGTAGATTATTTCCTGCCTCGCAGTTTTATTCCAGTCCAGCGTTGAGCAGCAAAGAATCACAGCACTAACTAGTGAGGAAACCCTCAGCGGGGTAGCTTCCTGCACATGACGGTTCCACTCTCACATGTCCAATCTGGAGGAAATCATCTTGATAGCCGGTCATGATTTACACTCAAAGTCATTTGCACACTTACCAGAACATTTCATGGAAGTGATGAAAGGATTATTCCTTTTTAAACAGGAGGACATGGCTTGTTGGCTATTTCTTTGGCAGGAAGTGGGAACGTCTTGGAACTCTTTCTGTTACCTCAATATTGACATGTATTAGACTGTGTGCAAATATCTCAAATACCACAAGTCATTAATCATGCATGTGTCATCTTACTGGCCAGCTCTCACTCCCCGTGCCTTTGCTGGCAAAAAGAATCAGTCCCTTGCATGATTAGAGATTAGAATAGATTAGATTAGGGGCCATGGTGGCTCAGTGATTAGTGCGCTTGCTTCGGAGCTGGTGAACGTGGGGACTGATAGTAAAACGGGCCTCCCAGATTAGCTTGGATTAGATTTTTTTTTTTTTATTAGCCACACAGCCCAGCCTGGTGGAGTTTGTTTTTAGTACAGCATGTTGAGCTCTGCAGCACAATACACCCATGGACACTGGGGAAAATGATAGTTTACAACCTCTTTAAGCTGTCCTGTCCTATTTCTATATTGCTCTCTATTGTTTGCGCTGACTCAGCTGCAATAACGTGAAGCTAATAAGTGTGTGTGTGTGTGTGTGTGTGTGTGTGTGTGTGTGTGTGTGTGTGTGTGTGTGTGTGTGTGTGTGTGTGTGTGTGTGTGTGTGTGTGTGTCTCGTTCTCTGATCGCCTTCTGGTTCCGACGCCGTGTGGGCCCGGTATGAAAGTGAAAATGGAAAATCAGAAGCTTTGAGTCCAAACTAGTGAAGGAGAAAGTGCGATAGATGAGTCCAGAGTGTCTCATCATGCGGTGCCTGTAAGTGAATAACCCCGGCTGTGATGTTCTACATCCGTCTTGCAGGTGCAGGCTGTGTGAAATCACCCGGGTCTGTTACCAGAAGCCTCCTATACCTGACAGAGTGTCTCTATACGGCGATGGCTTGTAATGTCCTCCAGCTGTTTGTTGATATTAACTGGCTTTGTCAAGTACGCTGTGATCAGCATGTCAAAAATCCGCCTCCTTTATTGGCCTAGCCGGGTGAGCCCAGTCGCAGAGCAGGGTTTCCACGCTGGCTGTGGTGGTGTGAGTGCGGATTGCTCGCAGCTGAATGGGTTGTGTATGGATGTTCCCCGGCTCTAAAAACAAAGGAGGGGACTGCTCTCTGTTGAATTTTGCTTTCGTGTTAATTATCTCTAATTCAAATTGCTGTTAATTTTCCTGATGAACGTGAATCCGTTGCCATTTGTGTCTTAATGGCCGAGGTGTGACAGCAATCTCCAGCCCGAGAGATTTACAGAGTTGTGGTTTTATTCCCATTGTTTCAATCTGATTTATATCCCCTGCACCAT
>OMLC01081685.1:0-22210 GCA_900302585.1 Regalecus glesne
ATATCTCTCACAAATTAATAAAACCTGTTTCGCCTTTACATATTTTGTTTCCCTTTCTTGCTCTCTCTCTCTCTCCCATACACACACAAACACAGGATCACTAGAAGACTAAGACTTTCTGGTGCAGTTTTGATATAATCAGAAAATAGCGCTCTTCTCAAATATCTCTGAATGTGAGGCATTCTCCCAACACGTAGAGGGAAAGGTGAGTGTGTGCCTTTGTGACTGTGACTGAACCACAGGCCTGAGGTTTGAAAGGATATGGCATTAAAGGATACTGCATGAGCAGCAGCAGAAAATTCTAGTGCTCTCCTCCTCTCTAATACTCACCACAGTCACTGTAAACAGAACAGACAACACATACATGGATCAAAAAGGTCAAAGGTAATCAGAGTGGGATATTTTCAATTGGGTTACACGTCCTGAGGTATGTCATACTTAGTTTACATCTACAGGTGTTTGTGGCTTGTATATAGTAGACCTTGTAAAGGTAAATAAAACACGTCGTCACATGTCAACAGTCAAAGTACATTTTATCAGGGGAGGGGAGATGTAATGATGGCATTTCTTAAGTTATGTGCTATAATTTCATAAACCGTACCCAAATATTAAAATGTTGATCAAATACAAAAGGAGATCACTGTGGATGTTCTGAAAACCAATGTTTCGCAAAAAGCCTTGCACAAAGACTGTGCTTTACTGACACCTAATGGACTGTTTTGGTAATTGCATGTCACCATCACACCAGAATCAAAATCAACTTGATGGGCTTAGTGTGCCCATGAACAAGAGGAATTTGACTTTGGTATATAGCAGCATTTGCAGCCAAGCATCTATGCACAAAAGTACATATTTGCTTTTTTAGCTGTAGTTTACAATGTCAATGGGAAGTCAATCATATGGCACAGAGAGCAAAGTGTATAGAAGTTTTCACTCTACACCATCTGATATTCCTAATCACCCCACTTTCAATGTGACAGGAGGATTAATTAGTATAATCTTCAAATCCAGTGTTAGGTTTGAATGAAATTGGGCACTCATATAGTTCCTCCATGACATATGATTGAGAACCCCTGCTCTAAATCAAACAAATAAGTCTGATATGGACTATTACCTTGCCAGAAAACTCCCTCCATTCTCATCAGTGGAGCAGCAGCTCTAGCCTGGAGAATCCCCTGGTGCTGGGTGACTTTATCTGGAAAGAGATTAAGACTGAAAATGGGGTAAATGAAGAGAGAGAGGGGGTCAGAGTTCACCTCCAACCTATTTTTAATAAGACTGACACAGCCGTTAGGGCACAGGCAAAGTATGAACACAAGGATAATTTAGAGAGAATTTTTCAGGTGATGGACCAACTTTATGTAAAGGTAACTTTTCAGAAAATACATGAATAGCAATAATATAATCTCTATTTAACTTTGTAATCAATTAAATTTTAACGTCTTCCAGTGTAACCCAATTCAGATTAATTGATTTTAGGGCCCGGAAAGAGTTAAAATCATGATTCATTAATGCTTTTTCATAAATGAAAATGTTTAATTTTCATTGAAGATCATTGTTGTTCTGGCCCTAAAAGATCTTTATTAGCCAAGTTTATGGATGGTGGGACATCCACCCTATTATTATTCTACACACCACTCTGACGTGTCACTAATGATCATTTTATTTTTCTTTCCTTTTGTATCAGACGGAGGAATACATTGGTCGAAGCGAAAATAATTTGCCTTATTCTAATGTCATAAGAATTATTAAGATACTATTTCAAGAGTAGGATTAATTACAGTCATTAGATATCATCTATAAATAAATAAATAAATAAATAAAAATTGACTACATGACTGTGTGATCAGGGACCTCTTTTGGTTGTGATCCAAAACTTTGAAAAACCTATCTTATAGCACATTTAAGTGCTAACTCTTCACCTGGTTTTTCACGTAACTCCAAGCATTGGAGAAGGGAAGATACTTAGGTACTGCCTCCATATGTTCCCTTCTCCCGGGTAGGCAAAAGAGGTGGTTTGTCACCAAGTTTAAGCACTGGAGAAGGGGAGATTCACTAATCAGGGATCTTTCCTCTACTGAGAGCACTCTTCAAGTGATTTTTTTTTTAGCTAGAGTGTTGCTTATTTCCCATCCAATCAATTTGGGTGCTGCGCAAAAGTCTTATGATGGCAGGAAAAACACTAGTTTTTCTGTCCCTGTGTGCAAACAGAAAGATCATACCTTCTTCAAGTAGGCTAGAAAGGAGTGGTTTGTTGCCAAGTTTGCTGGAGAGGGGAGATACTTATGCTTGGAGGAGATCTGCACTATACTGAGACACTCTTCTAATTATAATGTTAAAACAGCAAACATGGCTACCGTGTTTCTCGGGCTATAAAGCACACCAAATTACACGGCGCAATATCAATTAACGTGTCAATAACGTGTTAATCTCCATACATAAGGCGCATCAGATTATAAGGCGTGCTATGGGCTTCGGACCGGGGGTCTCTCTGTGTGTACGCGTGTCTTGTCTTTAATGTTCTGCTTGATTCAAGCAGTTATCCAGTCACTGCTGTTCTTGGATAGAGTCCCTGGGAGGCCACGCCTTCCGCCTGTCCACCTGAGTTGGTGTTCAGTCTTAACGAGCGGTCTACGTATTCTTCCAAAAATCAATCTTCGTTCCGCTTTATTCCCGTGGATCCTCAAAGGCTGTTTCGAGGCATTGCTCGCAGTGGGCATGATTTTGTCACCTGTGTAATTTCTGTCAGTTTGTGAAACTGAATTGTTTGGGGGTCCTTATACGGACATTGTAATATTACCGGTATGTTTAAGCACGTTACTGGTACGTAGTATCACTCTGCGAGGCCTCTGACTATGTTAGCTGTAATGCTTTGTTAATTCATCAAGCGGTGCAGCTCCGTAGCTTATCAAAGTGGTAGCTTACTAAATAATTTTAACAGATTTTTGAGCACCGTGTACCACATAAAATTGGTTCGAGGTCAGTAAACATGAGCATTAATACATAAGGCGCTCCTGATGATAAGGCACACTGTTGATTTTTGAGGAAATTAAATAATTTTAAGTGCACCTTATAGCCCGAGAAATACAGTAGTAAACTTTGAAATCTACGAACCAGAGTGGCTAAACGAGAGAGATGAAAGCTAGCTAATCTTTACTCACCCATTGTGACACTCCTGACACTGGTATTCTCATAGCATACAGTAGGGTCATACATCTCTGCCTGAAAAGGGAGTTACAGCTCATTTTTTCTGGGTAATATGATGCAGCCAGAAAATTCCAATTAGATATAGTAATGTTGATGTAAATCCTGTGCAGAGCATCGAACAAGTGTGTAAATATCACAATTACAACCTGCCAGAAACATGGTACAATAGAAGAGTAATAAAAGGTTTCAGCTAACTACAGAAGTTGAATCATTTCATATGGACACAATTTTTATTGGGAGAAATGCTATTTACTCATCTAAGTAACGTCTTCAATCTCAACTGACTGCAGGGATCCCCACCCTTATAAAGAGCACAGTTGCATAATAGATGAACCAACAATCAGTTTCATAACCAAACTGCCATGACCATTAACTAGAGTAACAATGACCATGTGTACTATTCACAGAGCTTTGGGCAACAGTTGCGATAAGAGTAGAATGGCGGCAGATGTACTCTTGCGCCCCCAGGTTAAGGAATGAATGGTCATTCCCTCTTAAAATGGATATCCCTTTGAATCCCTGTTCAAAGTAGTGTTCCTCTCAATCAAGTATGGGGATATCTTTATCCTTGAAATAGTGACCTCTGGTCTGTAGGTGGGTGTAAACTGCTGAGTCCTAGCCTGACAAGTTAGCTCTTCTGTGTTGTGCAATCCTCTTCAGCAATGCCTGTTTGGTTTAACCAATGTACAAATCATGGCATTCATGGCTCTTAATAGTGTACACTACATTGCTTTGTTTGTACCAGGGGACTAATTCCTTGAGCTGGACAGATTTTGGGCAAAGTGTGTTTTGGGGTTTGAAAGCAACTGCGATAGTGTTTTTGGGATATCCGTTTCAACTTTTTCAACATCACATTTAGGAGACTATCAGACTATAATTTTAGCCCAATTCCTTTTCTTGATTTTGATGTACATGGTTTAGGCAAATTAAATCTTGTTAGTTTATTTTAGGTTTGCGTTTCTTAGTTGATGTTGCGTTGGAGTCCTATGAGGGCACTAGGATTGTTATCTAGCTTCTAGTGTTGCTCCAGTATCCTTTGTACCTTGACCCTATGCAATTGTACGTCGCTCTGGATAAGAGCGTCTGCTAAATGCCTGTAATGTAATTTAATGTAATGTAATCACACCTAGTCTTCAAATTATTCTTGCAACTAGTCTTCAGTCCTGTGAAGAATAGTATCTGCAATCAATTGAGACTGATCAAGTAACTTAGATGAATAATGAATACTTCTCCCAATGAAGGTTATGTCCAGATATACCAATTCAACTTTCTGAGAACAATTTACTTATCTCGATTATTGAGTAAGCATAAGATGTTTCAGTTGTTCTTCGAAATATTCATTGTGCTACTGATATCTTCATAACAAAAAAAGCTTGCGCATGTGTGTGTCTGTGTGAACTACCTGTTCCTCTTGTGAATACCCAAGTTTTCTGAGCTTACAGGAGGCTGTATGTTTCTCCATTGTCCTGATGGGAACCCAATGATTGGGGTCATAAGGGCACTGCTCCATTGGTTCCTGGGAGGCCGATATATATGATTAGAGTAATATCTTACAAGAACATTTAGCAACTGTGTCACTTTCATCATGTTTTTTATGGTCATGTGAGTGTTCACTTTTCAGCAAAAGCAGCAGTTAACATTGTTTCAAATGCACTGTTGTTCAAAAACTTTCCTTTAGAAATGGTCCCCAAAACCTAGTCAGTCACTCAGTCGATGTGTCGTACATTTTTGGTGTGAATCTAGCATCCCTTGTCTTCTATGTGGTGATGCCAAGTGTGAGATGACTCTCTACCTCTACGGTAGATCTGTCCTGCTACATTATTCAACATAATTTAAACAGAGCCAATCAAGTGCCTAAAGGGCTGTTGAAGTAGCCAGTTTTGTCGTTGTTAACACTGATGATGGAGGAGGAGGGGTGTTCGGCATGCACTGTATTCTTTATAAGGGCGGGAACGCATGCAGTCAGCTCAGACTGAAGATATTTGAGTGAAGATGTATGTTTAACAAACTTCTAATCCAGCTGAACCAATTCACCTTTTTTGTGATTCCCTTACCTGGATTATTGAGCATGCATAAAGACACAGCCATAGCATCTGCTACGCTATACCGAGGGACGACAGTGTAAACGCACTGGTAGTTTATGTATGCTTGTGTTACAGCAATTTATCGTATAGTGTTAAATAACTACATGTGTACTATCTTTTACCCTATAACTCTATTATGATCTCGTAATGAACTTGCATTGCGTATTCGGTACTCTCAACTTGGTTTTTCATGTATGAGAAACCTGTTAAAGTGGTTTTCACTTCTACATCTGAGATGACGTACGTGATTGAAGCTTCTATGTCCGACAAGACAACAATATATTGTCTAGCGATCGAGGCAAGAAGTTTCCGCTGTACCCGCCTAAATCACCTGTCTGTACACCACACTGAGCAGGCTATGCCCTTTCTGCTGAAACGCATTCATCTGTTACTCTAACTGCTTGATAAATACACAAAGACACATTCTAGATTCAAGTACTTCGTTTTTCATCAGAAAATCAAATATCCACGACGACTTGAAGTCACAAACCATCTAACCAAATTAGCTTACCTGCGGTGTGCCCTTAAAATCGGATGACCATCCTAGTGTTTGTAAAATATTGTTTAATTTTTCTTTGCAGTTCTCTGTAAATTCAGTCAACTCCTTCAGACGGTCCAGACGATCCTGGAGTGTTTGTGTCGCCAAAGAATCCGTCATTGTGACTATTTGGCCAAATTAAGGGAGAATTAAGCAAGCTATAAAGAGAAGCTTTCTCTCATTGTCGTGTCTCGCGTCAACGGCGCAAGAAAATGACGTACATGAATACCGGAAGTACTCTTCTTCTTCGTGAGGTATGGCATAGGACTTTGATTACAGTACTGTCGTCAACTACGGCTTCTACATCATCTGAACACATTCGTGCTGATGTTCTTACTCTATCAGACATTTTTCCCGTCTCTCTTAAAATAAAATCAAAATATATTGAGATTATTCAGTCAGCGCTAGTTGATGTTGCAAGGGAAAGGAAAGCTTGGAGTTCCCGGCTGAATTCTGCTACCTCAACGAGCGGATAAGCGATTGACGATGGATGGATGCATATTTAAATTCCATAACCACAATCCCCGTCTTTATACTCAGTTCCCTCAACTACAGGTCTTTTCTCCCTTATAATTTTTTATCTCTCCCTCTGACATCGCCAACACAGCATGAATTCCACTGATTCAATTTCTTGATAACAATCGTATTTTTGTTGGATCTTCTCCAATTTGGTGCAATGTTTGGAGTACACTATGAGTCTTTGAAATAATGGAGACTTCTTTGTTATCCTCTTTGTTGTGATCCTCTGGAGAATTTTTTATTTGCTTTGTGCATTCATTCATTCATTCATGTATCTATTTATTTGTTGTTGTTTTGTGTAATGTATAAGTGTTTTCCTTAGTGTCAATCACATCTGTCCCAATATTTCCCATTTTCTTCCCACCAAATTATTATTATTGCCTCTAACCTGTATAATGCCACTAACCCTTTCATTTAGTTTGGCAGTATTCTTGGTATGTGCGGTTACCTACTCAGTGTCCGCTACCTCGGTGTAAAAAGACACACATTTATTCTGATCAGATCCGAGGTATTTTTTTCCTATCTATGTGTTAATTCAAATAAAATGTCTCGAAGACTACAGGCTATATATTATTTAACACTCAATACTGATCTTGACACAATAAAAACAAGATATCTGGCCTGATATCCTCCAGCTTTTGTAATGACATCTGGACAGTATCAATCTCCAAAGAACACAATCAAATATTCTGATGTACATATACATATTTAACCCTCAGTTTTATGATGGTAATGGCCCATAAATCCCTGTAGGCTTAACCAGATAGTTGCCATCTAACTACCTCCTTCTAGTAAACAATATCCTGTTTTTCCTACAGTGTAGTGAATTAAGAATTTTTAGCAGCTCCAATATATATTTTCAATGCTTGTGTTTTTACTTTGTCTAGATTCTCCTGCAATATTTTGGTATCAGATCCATAAATGGGATACACATTTCACCTTCAAATAAAACAAAACAAAACAAAAAACGGAACATTCTGGACCTGGACAGTCTCTTGTCATATGTCACTGTATTGAATCATACCTACTCTAACTTTCCCACAGTGTTAAAACCCTCATTCATCTCCCCAAGTTTTCCTCTCTGTTGCCACAGTTATATTCTAGAACAAGGATGCATTCATGCATGAACTGTTCTATTCTCATTTTGTGATCAAACGTAATAAAAATGATTAACAGTTCAATTGGCATCCTCCTTTATTACAAATTATACAAGTCAAAGATAGACCCCAAATGCAATTTAAGACTAGTTTGTGAAAACATGGTGATTTTAATGTCAGTTGTTGCTCACATTGAGAGCAAATGATGGTCATGCATTGCAACATCCAATTGATCTTGTGTATATAATTCATCAGATCTAGAACAAGAAATGAACAAAGTCATGGGGTATGTTGTCTAATCCAGCTGACATCAATATGATTTCTGTTAGAAAACGTACATTTCTACTCTTTTTATGAAAATGTCATAAAAATACAAAAATACTATAATTTCTATATAATCATTATTTTTAAAGAGGCGGCATGGCTCATTGGGTGGAGCAATTGGAAGGTTGCAGGTTTGACCCCCACACCTGCAGGGAAGCATGTCGAGGTGTCTTTGAGGAAGTCACTGTTCCCCTAACTGCAGTGCACTGTGATAGATTGGTGACCTTTACACAGTGTATCTCCGCCTTCGGCCCAATGAGGAGTGAGATAGGCTCCTGTTCCAGTTCGGATAAGCGGTTGACAATAGATGGATTATTATTAATAGTAGTAGTAGTAGTAGAAGTAGTAGTAGTTGGGGTTGAGTCACACTGAGAGTGTAGATCACGTGTCTGGCTAGTCTGTGTCCTGCACCAGTCAATGGATGCAGGGTTTTGGGCAAGATTTATAGTCAAAAGTCATCTGCATTTATTCGCACATTTAAAGGGAGGTGCACACCATGAACAAGATATAAACAAGATCATAGTATGGTGATGCACGTTTTACATTTTCTTTAGTCAATCCATTTTAAATGGTGTTGAGGGCAAACTGTGGAAAGAATACCTTGCCCCATTCTACTCAATTCTCCTATTGTATTCTCTTTCTATTGATTTTTTAATGCATTTGCTCTTACATTACTTTGCTTTGTGTGGGTGTTGCATTTAACAAGAACTTGACACTGCATAGAACTTGTAGCACCTTATTTTTCTATTTGTTAAAAGTGTGTTATACATGAAATGTGTTATTATTCTTATTATTCTTAGCTGTCGTAGTAGCAGCAGTAGTGCTATATTACAAGCCTATATCAAGGAACAGGTGGAGGGACAGTTAAGGAAAACATATCTATAAAATAGAATGTCATTAAAAATATCTTTTATTTTTAATTTCAATCTCACCTTCAGAGAAGCATGTCGAGGTGTCCTTGAAAAAGACGCTGTTCCCCTAATTGCTCTAAAAAAATCACAAGGTGAAACCATAGGAGAGATGTAAGCCTTAGTCTTGTAGACAGCAGGGTTGTATTAGACATAGAGACAGTCAGAGAAGATTATGATTGGACCTGACAGGAGGTCCACTTGTGTGGGCTGGACATATGGCTACCTTTTAGCTGTTATTGTCAGTAGTAAATTATGTAAAGGGCATTTGAATAGGTAGGCTTTGACCAAAGCAAGGGAGGGATGATGCATACATCCAGCCTAGGCAATTGGTGCCAGCAAGAAATTGGCACATCAGCTCTGATAGGATGATCCAGAGAAAGAAAAGCTTCTGAATCTAAACAACATTGGTTCGAATCCTACTGCTATCATTTGTCAACAAGCGTCAGAGCCTTTGCCTGCCCAATTGCTCAAGATAGGATCACCTACCTATTAACTGCCTGATATGAATGGTAAATTAATATAGACATAATTTAATGATGGACAAAACAGAAAGCCTCCGAAAACACATCTCGTTTGGGATCATTTTCTCATTTCAAGAAAAAAAATCACGCAATAAAATATTATGTGTAATACTTTAAACTCAATTGGTCAAAAATGTGTCATGTGGTTAGACCTAACCAATCAGAGCTTAGTGCGCTTACTCTGTCCGATGAAGAGATGATTAAAACTGCAGTGTAGAACACAATGTTAGAATCTGCTCCACCTCTTCCCGTTTAGAGGGTTCTGCCAGGACGTACATCGACTGGATCGCTTATACGTTAGTGTACATAGGGATTTCTGACGCTATTCTTTTCGTTGTTTTTTTTAAACCAAACTTGCATACGTAGGAGGCCGTAGGACAACCGATACACCCGCTGTCTGACTTAATAAACCTTCTACTTCATTAAAGGAAATGGCTTACCCAGGATACGGCGCTCCTCCCCAGGGCGGACATCCAGGAGGGGTAAGACATTGTACAAAAAGCGTCGGATGTTATATATACGGCGGCATTATGTCTGGATTTTCACCCATGTGGGCTCATTGAATGGAGCTTGAGGTTTCTTTGTTCATGTTAAAGTAATTCACAAATGGGGTCTAAAATGCTTACGCTGTTGCTTATTGCGCAGATGCCATTGCCAAGGAATTCTATGCATGTGTGTTGAGTTTTTACTGTAGGCGTTATAGTAGGGTATTGTTCCGATATTTTTTGACTCCTTACAATCACTGTGGCTCTTGACCTTAGAATTAACTACATCACTGTTGCAAATTAACTCGTTAAGTGTTACCAATAGGTATACAGGCAACCTGTGAACTTCTGGGGTGTGTCCAATCTTCATACGGTGTGCATAGGTTTTGCTACGGTTTCCGGGTCGGACGACATGTTTCCTCCAAATGATACGCTGCTAGCTTCGCGGTGCATTTTCCCTCGTTTGGTGGGTGTGTCAGAGACGTAGTGATGTTGCCAAAATAGCAGCGATGGTGGTTATAAACCCCGGCCGTTTTAAAAATTCAATAAGCACAAGCTCAACTTAAGTGCTGTTCAAATGCATCCAACTGCAGCTTGGTATATGCGCCATTTGAGGAGATAACAAGACATATGTCGTGTTTCCTTCCAGCAGCAAATTTTTTGTACGTCGCTTTGGATAAAAGCGTCTGCTAAATGACTGTATTGTATTGTATTGTATTGATAGTATTAAACACCTATCTGAACCAATGTCGCCAGGCTCCGATCATCTTGCGAAAATACTACAAGTAATGGCCTTCTCATAGTTGCGATGTCTGTCGCTACACAATGGGATGTACAACGTCCCTCCGTCTTCGTTTAACTAAACGGTTTTGCTGCGTTTTGTTGCCGTCGAACGCCCCCACCCTGATTTTTCATTCTCCTGTTACTTTCTCCCAATCCTATTTTAGTGCTCTATAACGCCACATCTGCCAAGGCTACCATCATTAAGCACTGACTGGTTGCGTTAATCCCAGCTAGGGTTCATTTAGCAGCGTTACAATAAAATCTTAAGGACAGTGATCCTTGAGAACTGGGTTTGGCAAAGGGGATATGTAGGCCTATATAGCATAAAGTTTAAACTCCTGTGTCAGATCAAAACCACATCAGTCTGTCTGATTCTAACGGTGTGTATTGAGCCGAGCTCTATAATGTATTTGGAATAGCTGTAGGCACACCACATAATGAAGATACTTGTATATTTTATCATTATTGCCACTCAACACTGTTGATGGTAATTGTTTTGGCACACGATGGTAGCTCAGTTCCAGTGCAAAAAGAAAGAAGTAAAACTAGCAGCACCATAAACCATTACAAACACACACACCAAAAGGGAACCGGTGATTGTGAGAACATGTACAGTTAAGTTCTCCAGCATATCAAGTAGCCCACTAGGCAGAATACAATGATTGTACCAGTGCAAACAAGTCCAGTCTGATGACAATAGGGTAGGTCCGTTGGTGTATTCCATTACATTTTACACACTTGCAGATCTTTAAGATTCTGCTTGACCATTTAATCTCACAATTTTGCTGGATAATGCGATCCAGATTATGTTCACAGCGAATCGAGGTCATTTATGAAAATATTTTTAGGAACAACACTTCCGCTGTTGACTACAGTATGGGCCAAACCTGTTACCCTACCCATAGTCCAGATAGGTTGTTTTGTAAGTATGGTAGTTTTGTCTAGGAGAGATATTGTATAGAATTATTTACATATGAATATGGACTTCATTGAAATAATTTGACTGTGCTGTGGTGCGAGTAGTAAGCAGATATTTCTGTTATACAATAAGCACACTGAATTTTATAAGGTGTTTATTGTTTGTACCCTGTATTATTTGCCCTTAGGATTTAACTGACCATTTTGTTTTTAAATGAAAGACATGGAGGTTATATATGGGTGACAGTTTAGCGGCAGAATGCACATCAAGAAATGACAAGCCAGGTATTGTGGGTTCAATTCCACCGCTGGGCATCAACAAGGCCAGCTGACCTTAGTCCCCAACAACATGGGGATTAATCATGACATGTAGAAATTGACCCTTTTTTTAGTCATGAAGGTTACGTATTAATGTATCCAAGTAGTCATTGTAGATTATTGTGCATATTCATGTATTGATTTCAATCCATAAAACAAATAGCCAGATGAATGGATTGGTTTATAGACATACATAATTGAGTAATTATGGGATGTATTTATAACCTGGCAAAGACTAAAAACAGTGTAACTCTGTAACAGTAAATACGGTTACTCTTTACATTTGAACAAAATGAATGCAAATATTTTAACGTATCTACCAGTCTACAGATAACGGTAATGTTAATTATGTTTCCCCTCTCTGTCTCTCTCTCTCTCTCAGTATGGAGGTTTTCCTGGCCAACAGCAGGACCCACTCTATGGATATTTTGCATCTGTAGCTGGACAGGTAGTAATAATAAAATCACTATATTTCACGGTGTTAGTGTATTTTACAGCAGTTTTGCTACTTTTTGAATATAGTTGCTGACCGGCTTTACTTCCCTTTGCCACAAAAGGGGGTCATTGGCCTACCTTATTTTGCTGGGCAAGTTCCCGGCTATCATATTGAAGCTTAACTGTCAAAGTTTAAAAACATCTCTGTGAATATGACACCAAGATTTAACGAGGTTACACTAGTTAGTGTTACCCAATCAGATGCTATTATGTAGTAACATATGGTAGTCACAAGGTGACAGATGGTTCACTGTCCTAAACCCAATTCTCAAAGTTGCCTCAAATAGATTTTGTTGATTGATTTAGGAAAAATATACAGATCAATTTTCTTTACGAAGTTAAATGCCATCTGTTGATGGCACATATGATTTTAGAGGCTGTAATTTACTCACCAGGATCCTATTTCTAATGAGAATGGGTCCTGAACTGGACTACCTGGCTCAGGATGGCTGCGGTAGCTTGTTACTTTGGAAGCTGGCAAGCCAGAGGCAGCAGGCTAGAATCCACCACAGGGCATCAGGAAGAGCATCCAGCCTTTATCCCTCAAACTTCATCCATTTCCATCTCAACAACATAGAGTCATGTTAAACGGGCCTTTCTTTCTACCAGGCTCAGGGGCCCCCTAAAGCAGATCCTCTGCGTGAAGTCTCGGTTATTAACTTTGCATTTCTTGTCTTGTACTCAAAGGACTTGGTTCTCCATAACAATAACAGAGCCCTGAAAGCCCTACCGAGAAACTGAAGGACACTGCAGAAGAATGCACGTTTTAATTAATACGCTGTTGGTATTAATTGCGTATATGTGTGCAGTAGGGGAGCATTATCTCATAATCCACCTATGCTAACAAGATGCTAACTGTTGAAAGGCAAATTTGAACTACAGCATAGTCATTTTAGCAGCATTCTCAGTATTCTATTCTTGTTGATAGATTACTACTTCCAAACTCATTGGAGTGCTACCACAAGCCATTTGACAAAATTGGTAAGTCAATCAGACCTATGTGAAATGTATTATTTGGGGAGGTTTATTTCACGGTGAGTTTTTGCAGTGTGAGCCATCTGCCATTGTACAATTGATTTTTGTACTACTAGTGTGTGATGACTGTGCCACTTTATCGGACACCACAAAACACCATGCTGTAATTGTCTGGCAGAGACATCAGCTCTTTTCAATGGTATTGATGTGATCAGCACATTGAGTTCATGTTTTCTTAAGCCTTGTCTCAAAACATTAGTGCTGGAACACAAATACGCTCTTCTTATTTTGACGAGCCCAATCATGACATTCCTTTATGAAACACTTGGGTGAACATAGCGTTTCAGATTGTTCAGATTAATACCCTTTTGCTTCTTTTTTATTGCTTTGCAAAGTTTAAATAAATGCCTTTGTCATCATTGTTATGATAATAATATCATAAAGCAGTATATTTATACAGAGCTTTTCTAGGGGCCGTAGTAGCTCAGTGGTAAAGCATTTGCATCAGGAAATGACAGTCCAGATGTCATGGGTTCGATCCCACTGCACGGTGTCAGGAAGGGCATCTGGCCTTAATCCACTACACTCCATCTAGGGCCATGTCCACCGCCACAATGTGGGGATTCCTTGTGTTATACAATGGAAAAGTATTTTAGAATACTTGGTTGATTTACATTGAAAATAATAAGGGGCCATGGTAGTTAAGTGGTTAGGGTACTTGCTTTGGGAACTGACAAGCCAGAGACGGCGGGTTCAAATCTGCTGCAGGGCGTCAACAATGGCTTCTGGCTTTAATCCCCCCCGCTCCATCTAAATCCCTGTCCTCGCCCACAGCATGGGGAATAATTGTGTCGCATAAAATGGGCCTCTCATTTACGTAGAAACTAAACATAAAAACCACACCAAAATACTGATTTAGATTGCTTTATTAACTGGAATTCAGAATGATTTGACCCATTCATCCATGTATCTGAACACAAACCTGCTTCTTTCCTGCTGGATCTGATAGGATGGACATATCACTGCAGAGGAGCTTCAGACCGCCCTCACACAGGCAGGCTTCTCTGGCAGCTATAAACGTAAGAGAACCACCCCACGCTGTGTCATGTCTAACTTTTCTCTATTGCTGTTATGCTGAAGTATATGGCCATTAGAGTAAATTTGCACATGTTTGGGGGTAATGCTTAAGCTAAAGACACAAGGACATAAACAAAATATTTGAAAGTAAAAATCGAAATCTTGGAGCATTTTATGTAGTTTGTCAGTACGTAAGCACCATGACGGAAAGGTTATTTTCATATAAACAGTGTAAGAAAAATTTAAAAAAGCAATTTGTAATAGTTAAAATCTGTATTACAGTAGAACTGGAATCAAGCCAGGTTTATTTGTATAGCCCAAAATAATAAGGTAGTCCTGAAGGACTTTACAGTCGGTACAATAAACGACAATGTAATTTGAAGTATTCACATATTTCATGATAAATGTATATCCAGATGAATATGTGACACATCCATGAGTTTGAGTGTTTTTAAACTGGAGAAGTGTATTCAATGGTTTGATGAACCTAGAAATAGCAGGCAAAGTCAGCGTCACCCTCAAGGATCCTGTGCACGCAGGTTTTTGTGTGGTGGTCATCTCCTCAGACTGAATTCAGTATTTCCATACAGGGCTTCAAAAGTTTCTCCAGTATTGTCTTTTGACTATCTAGAGAGTAGTAGATACAAACAGTTTTTTTATGGCAAGAGTTCTCAATCTCCAAAATCACTTCTGTTGCTTAACGAAAGATTTTAATCTTTGCCCTACGTACTGTTCCAGTGCTTGAGTGGTGTTTTTGTATTTATAATTGCCTTGTGGCATATTTTGAATATTTTTTTTTATCATTAAAACTGCAGGAACTTTGAGGTTTTGCTTTTTGTGAAACAAACCTTTAAGATTTTCTGATCTTCACACCCATCTTGGATGGGGAAACCCCACCCACCTGGGACACCCCACAGTTTAAGCAATCATCAAAAGTTATTTCCTGGTACACATTGTTGTGGTTCTTAATGTTCTAAATGTAAATTCAGTATGGGCAACTAGTCATGTCTCTGTTTTCTGTTCAACAGCCTTCAGTTTGGAGACCTGTAGACTGATGATCAACATGCTGGATGTATCCTTTGCTCATCATTTTCTTTGTCTCGCTGCCTGTAGTCTGTCTGCCAGCCTATCTTTCTACTGGTCTCTCTGCCTTTCAGTATGTTTGTCTTCATATCTGTCTGGGTTTCTATGTTATATTTTATATTTAAAAGATAGGGTTATCATTTTACAGCGAGTGCATTAATGGAATAAACTGCAGTTCCATCATTGCCAGAGGCAACTTGGGTCAAAGCTCTAGAAACACGATGAATATACTGTAAGGCCAAAACAGTCTAAGACCAGGGCTCCTCAAGGTCTGGACCTCGGTCCACATCCAGACCAAACAGCAAGTCAATCCTTACCCAGCCCATGGCTCATATATGAATTCAATGCATTGTGAGATGTAATGTCTTTGGGGACTGCAGTAGCTCAGTGGTAGAGCATGTGCTTTTGACAGATGAGCCAGGGACTGTGAGTTTAGACCCACCATGGGGCATTAGGAGAGGCATCCTGCCTTAATCCCTCAAGCTCCATCTAAATCCAAGCCAAAAATGTGGGGGTTAGTCCTGTACTACAAAATTCACCTCTCTCTTTATGTATACTTACTCAATAATCCAGGTAAGAAAATCACAAAAAAGTTGAATGAGTTCTTTCAATAATGAACTTCAACTTTTTTTGTGATTGGAAATGTAGTGTTTTCTATTTTGTGTGTTGTGGCTGCTGAGTTGGTGCATTAACATTACTCTAGAGAATTTGCTTTGGGGGGCAGTGGTAAGCTTTTATTATTGCACTTACAGTAATGCAGCAAGTCTAGTAGTCAACTCGAGTAATGCTATATTCAACTGGTTTATTTATGATCTCTCTTCTACACCATATATATATATATATATATATGTGTGTGTGTGTGGGGGGGATCATGCCGTTTCCAACCCTATTTGAAACTGACCAGAAGAAAGAAATTGGTAATGAATGATAGTACCAGGAAGCCTACCAATACATGAGTTTTTGTTAGGGTTAGAGTCAATCACATGTAGATTAGGGTGGATCTTCACCGGTCATTGTCTCTAGCTGGCAATCCCACCTTTAGTGCCTAAATTCAAGAAACTCATTGCAGGCAAACCATGCCTTTTCTGCCACTGGCCTTGAATGTATTTTAGCTAACTTGAACTGGAATGTATATTGCTTAAAAGTTGTAAGCCAGTTGAATAAATGTTATTTTATTATTGCTCATCGTTCCAGGCCTATGACGTTGAATAAAAAAAAATCATAAAAGCAATAAGTTTGAGAACCTCTAATCTAAGAGCTCATATGCCAGGGGGGAAAAGCATTGGAGGTGAGGAGAACTTGGGAAAGAAAAGAGGAGGAGAGAAAAGTAACTGAATAAGAGGAGAGGACAGATGATGTGATGAGTCCTTAATTAGAGCCATCTCTCAGAGGGACATGTCATGCACTATGGGATTCGCTGAGTTTAAGGAACTGTGGTCAGTTCTAAATGGCTGGAAGCAGCACTTCATGTCCATCGACCGAGACCGCAGTGGGACTGTAGATGCTCAGGAGATGCAACAGGCGGTTAGCGCCATGGGTAAGGAAAAATGTCATTATACTAGTATCACATAATACTTGGACCGATCTATTCTGTTATTTTCATTTGTTTTTTCACAACTTGGTTTATATAGAGTTGACAACAAAAAGGTATGTACCAAAGTACATACAGAACAATTAAATAAAGAGGAAAAAACAAGGGCATGCAATGAAAATATTAAAATATTAAAAAGCAAAAAATAAGATTACACAATAATATATAAAAGCTAATGACAGATTTATCGCAAAACCAGGGAATAAAAATATATTAAGAATTTTCTTTAAGTTGACTCCGCAAGGATGTTGGTTTCTAGCCAAGCTCTGGATCCCTGTGACAGCTCTGTGCATCCATGCTTAGGCACCTCCCAGTAAGACCAGTCCTCTGCTGAGCTACTCCATATCATATCCAAAACCATAGTATCCAAAAGATGTACACAAAGGATGTTGGTCTCTGTTTGACTGTTGAACTTGGAGATAATTCCTCAGATTTACTTAGCAATTTATTTATTACAAAGTTCATTGTTATTCCGTTTTTTATCTTTTTTTACATTTTAATTGTGTACAACTCTGCACCTGTTCTCAGTAAACATATTCCCAAACAAATATCAAGTGCAGGTTAGAAGCTCAGTGGAAATACAGATTTTGTTACTTTCTCCTAAAATATATTCACTTTGTTACATAAGAAAGCCACAATCTGAGTTAATCTTTCTGCATTCATCAGTTAACCAAATCAATAAGGCCACATCTCTGTGATGACATTTTTAGGCAATACATTAAGAGTGAGTTAAAAGTTTGGAAGAAATCTAGCATACAATCAAGTCTCATTTTCACTGCTTGTTGATTTAGCTGTTTATCTCTGATGTCATAGATGTTCCCCAGTTTAGTTTTTTAATGTTATGTCATGCATTGATGGATAGGCTACAATCTGAGCCCCCAGACCATGAACTGCATTGTGAAGCGCTACAGCACTCATGGCAAGATCTGCTTCGATGATTACGTGACCTGTTGCATCAAACTGAGGAGCCTGACAAGTAAGTCCCCTTTAAAATATCTGCATGCATTTTAAAGTTTAACTTTTGTTTTTTAAAATTTTGCTTTTCCATACAGTCCTATGGAGAGCAGTATATATTCTATTGTGGAAAAAGGGCAAGAGATAAATAATGTGTTACATGGGAATATGAAATGAACAAGAAAGTTTGTCTGAGAACATTCATCAGGCTTTTTGTGTGTGTGTGTGTGTGTGTTTCAGACTCATTCCAGAGGAGGGATACAAACAGACAAGGCACAGCTTCATTCCAGTATGATGATGTAAGTTATTTCTTTTTACACTTGTTCCTCCTATATTGTCACTTTGTTGCTGTGCTTCTTGGGTCTGTCCTATGTGTCCTGATTATTCCCCATGTTGTGTGGGTGGACACAGACCTAGATGGAGCTTGGGGTCTATCCTTCCTTGACACCCCATGGTGCATTTGAACTTGCTGCCTCTGGCTCACCAGTTACCAAAGCACACGCTTTACTACTGAGGTGCTGGAGCCCATGCTTTTGGATGATAAGGTTTATGTGTTTAATTTTGCTGCAGTCATCTACAGACTCCTCCACACACACACTCACTCACGACTCTTGCTCTCTCTTTCATCTTCTCAGCTCAGAAAGACTGGTGGATGTTTGCTGTAAAGTACAGGCATGATGCGATGTTCTTTTTTTTATTATCACATCAAACGTGTTTGATTTGATAATTCACTGTAATAATAATAATGCATCATTTATACAGCATTCTGATGTAACACTGCATTGTGATATCACAAACGGGGAAGGAACAGAGCCTGTTGCAACATGAAAATGTTAGCCACTGGATGGTTGTAAAAGCACGATTTTAAACCTGTGTTTCATGCCCTTATGATATTCACTAATTTCTCTAGGTTTTTTTCCCTGCAAAAAAGAAGTCAATGTCCCATTCACAAAACACTCTCAAACACCCAGATTCTGCTTTAATAATGATAAATATTATGCTAGTAAATTGAATATGATTACCACTGAAACTTCAACTAGCATAGCTGGCCCCTGAACAAAACCACAGAAGTACAACTGCTCAGGGACTACTGTTCCATTGAGACATACTGCCATGGAAACAGTCTAAAGACTGTTGCAAGCACATTCATAAATTAAACTGGTGCCATCAGAACCATTATAAAGGAACAAATGTCTTCTTCGGAAGGGTTTCATACTCGGACGTCAATAAAGTTTCACCGGTTTCATTTATGACAGAGTGCAATGTAGTAGTTTATTTTAGATGGCTTTGCTTCAGTCCTCTTCTTATTTGGTTCTGCACTTATAATTGATGGGCCTGCAAAATATTTTCTAACAACTGAGAACAGGAAAATAATAGACTGATAGACTGATTTTTAGCTAATAGTAGTTAATATTGCCAAAGGTTATATCATTAAGTGAGCGATGGTAAGTTATAATATACAGTTTCTGGAAGCAAGGGTTCTTTTTGTTTTGTTGTTCAAGGTCTTTTTATTGGTATTTAGAATGGTACAAGTGAGACAACTCATGAACACAATTGTATAAACATGTTGGTATTAACCCCCCTGCTCCAACAGAGTCCCATCCTGATTACAGTTCAGTGATATGGATTAATTATTTTAAGACTCTAATAAGAAATCCTTCAGTTAGTTAAATAGATGCTAACTTGATGTAAAAATCCGCCAGTGGCTCACGGCTGGTGGGAGAGTGGAGAGAATAATTTAGGCCAAGTCATCCAGCTAACAATGAATATTTCAAGTTTATGAGTTTAAGGGGATGCTGGATGATTTCCTATTACCAAAGTGGTATTGAAACTATTATTTCACCTTTAGAGTAGCAGAGTACTGTATATCCATTACAGGCTCACAGTGGGGTAGAGGTAATGGGCAGAAAGCAAAGAGATGCTGGGGACATTTTAGCACTGCATTGCAGGGGACCTCCACACAGCCCAGAGACTCCAATTTTACCAAACAAGTGTCTTTTGGACTGTAGGAGGAAACTTGTGCACCAGGAAGAAGCACACAAGGAGAACATGCAAACTTGAATGAATTGAACCCAGGACCAAATTGGGGAGATGAAACTGGGATTAACGGCTAACCCACACTGTGACGGTCAATCACTCCTGGTCTTATGCTCTCCCTCTGTTCCTCCCTCTTCAAGACAGCATGGTAGATGATGGAGTCTAACAGAATGCTTGTCTCTTTTCTCTTTGCAGTTCATCCAGTGCATCATGAGCTCATAAAATGGAGAAGGCTGAAGAAGGATACAGACCCTGACCTTTTAAAATGTCCTCGTATAAGCATGACTAACTGTTCTTTGCCTTTCATCCCTCTGATCTTGTATTCATAACCTGTATTTTATACTTTTTAAAATCTTTCTTAATATATGATAATTATTAGTTAAAACCTAAAGGTCATAACATTTTGAGAGATTTAAAACGAATTACTACACATGACAACCAAATGATAGAAATATAACCAGCAAACTTGGGTCTCACCAAATGATAACCACTACCATGGCTACAATCCAAGTTATTTACTTTAGAATATGTCATTGTTACACTTATTCTGAGTGTTTTGTGGGGATTGTTGGGTCTAAGGAGTCTGTAACATGTATGAAGTTAATAAAATAAATGGCCAGTGTAAACCTACTTAATGAAATGCTGTTAGTTTGTTTATCTTAATTCCTTCAGCAAATAGCTAAACATTTTGTGGAAATATTACCTTTAGCTGCTGTTAGAGTTCGCCACAGCAGATCATCTGTTTCCATCTTTTCCTGTCCTCTGCATCTTCTTCCATCACACCAGTCCACCTGCATGTCCCCCCTCACCACATCCATCAATTTCCTCTTTGGTCTTCCTCTTTTCCTCTTGCCTGGCAGATCCATATTCAGCTTCTTTCTCCCAATATATAGCTCATCTCTCCTCCGCACATTTCCAAACCAAGTCAGTCTTCCCTCTCTTGCTTTTGTCTCCAAACTGTCCAACCTGTGTTGTCCCTCTAAAATGCTCATTCCTTTTCCTGTCCTTCACTCCTAATGAAGATTTTAAGATCTTGAACTCTGTGCAAGCACAATTAATAGAAACAGGAGTGTTGCTGAAAGGGGAAAGATGGGGACTCTGCCACGAGGCAAAAAGAGATAAATTAAAGTTCTTAATGCACAAACCTATAAGTGCTAATTATTTAACTAAATATGCAACAATACAAAACCAACAATAATGTGGTGATTTCTGGACACAAAAGACAACATTGTAGTTATGAAACATCTTGTGTGTACATACTTGCATACAAAATACCCAAATTAATACCTTATCTTAGCTTATCCAGTGGCTAGGATAGACCTGTAAACATTCAGAAAAGTTATCCAAAAGCCTGGCAGATGAAATTTGAATTGGTTTTGAGAAAAAAAAGGCTTTCAGTACGTCAAACATGACCAGCACGTTGAATTTTCATATTGGAGGTAAATGTTGGCAATCGTAAATCAATCCCTCAGTTGAAGTGAATATCCTCCTGTGATTTACTAAAATTCCTATTGCATTTCTCAAACGCTCTGTCACTTGGGGTGATCTCATTTAACTTGATATTGATAATAATGATTCCCTTATCAGTTCCACAAGGGGAAATTTGGATTTCTCTACATTTTTGACCCAATCTATTGTATAGGAGCAGTGAGCTGCCAACATATGGCGCTCAGGGAGCAGTTAGGGGTTCAGTGTCTTGCTCAAGGACACCTCGACATGCTGTATGCAGGACCAGGGATCCATCCTGTAACCTTCTGAGCTATGCCGCCACCTGAAGAAGTAACAACATTTCTTTTGCTGGTGTCACTAACCTGGTTTTTTTCATGTGGGTTTCAAATGTACCAGATGTTGGCTTTCAAATGAACTTGATGAGCACACTTCAACTTCCTCCCACCCTGTTCTCTCAAACTCAAATGTTTGCAAATCTGCTTCTTTTCCTCGGCATGTTGCCCTTTTGCATTTAAAAGACTCATATGCTGATGTAAAAGCGAAGATTAATTATATTGAAGAGGCTTGATAGTAGAATGTAGTGATGGTGAAAGAACTACCAATCCAACACAAAGGTCAAAATTTGTTGGATCAGATCACCTGGATGTGGGTTTTACCAAAACAAGAGAACTTTGCAACATTCATCCAAATTTCATACTCAACTCTGATTCCATAATATGAACCACACAACTCCCTTTTAAGGGACAGAGATGTACATTAGGGTGTTTTAAACATACATTCAGATTACCTGATTCAACAATTTTGACCTTTGACAACTGGATTATTGAGCTTGAAAAGATACATA
>OMLC01081690.1:0-16300 GCA_900302585.1 Regalecus glesne
GGTCTGGATCTGAGGGTGAAAAGACAGAGATAAAAGCGGTCAGTGAAAGTTGATCAACTCACTATATGTTGGCCTTATTAATATCAGAATAAAATGACATGTGAGATAACATTTTTTTTGCAAGGAGTTGAAACTGCTACCAGTAGCATTTTCAACATTTTAGGCTACTCATTTTAGGCTACTCAGTAGCCCAAAATGTTTGGCAAATGCATTCCCTGCCCTTTTTAGCTCGATAGATGAAAAGACCAGAGTAAGAGCCAGTATACTGTTTTTTATTGAAATATTTGTTGTTGTTTCATTACACAGTAATGCTGAATCTTAGGGGAAGATCTTAAAAGCTGAATAATAGAGAATCTTTTTATTGTCAATATGGCTAATTTCTCAAAGCTGTATCTTTTTGTTTAGCTTGCCGTTTTAAAAAAAATGTATTTTTCTTGGATTTAGGAGGTGATGCAGAAACCTTTCCACGTGATGGATTTTCTCATGTCAAAAAAATGTCATTCATCCTAATAAAGATATAATAATAACTGCTTGCATATGGTTCAATCTTTTGACAGTGCCAAAAGCAAAAAAGGAAATATCCAAGTCGCAAACTGTGTGGATAAAGAAAAGTCAATGATCCAATTTCCAAACTATAATGAATTACCCAGATATCATCTGAAGTGAGGCTTCTAATAGATACACCACCATTCCCACCCAACCCCCAAATGAAAAAAAAATGAAAAAAACAACAAAAACCTACCAACAAAACTACCAAAAATAACTATCACCATCATTTTTTTTTTTTACCTCTGATGGATATAGGCATGGGTTGACTCTCCCTGGAGACAAAGGTTCGTCCACCCTGCTGGACCCGGTACAAGCAATAGTAATATCCCTCATTGGAGCTCTGGGCGCTGGGGAAGGTGAAAGTGACAGAGGGGGTGAGGGCTGGTAGAGATTGGCGTACAGTGCCATTGGAGCGGGCAAGGCGCAGCTGAAAGGAACCTCCAGGATATTGCTGCTGGGTGGAGCATGTGATGTTGAAACTGTGGCCCCGAATGACAGACCCAGCCGGGGCCTCGATGGACGTGTTGTACCAGTGTTGGGGAGTAAGGAGTTCCACTGCGAAATGAAAGACAGCAGGGATGGAAAGCTGAAATTAGTTTTTTTTTATTTTAGATACCACCAAAAGGTGAGACTTGGATCCAGGGCTGGACAAGCTTATCTAGAAAGGGGTTGTGTGGGTGCAGGGGTTGTGTAGGTGCAGGCTTTTGTTCCAACCAAGCAATTATACATTTGAGTCTACATGCCAATATCCTTGGAAAATTCTGGTTGATGAGTAGAGTCAGATGTGTAACTGCTTGGCTGAAACAAAAGCGTGCACACATTGGCCTTTTCTGAATAAGCTTGGCTTATTCCCTGCTTTAATGGAATAACTGGTGAGAGAAATATGATTCAAATCAAAATTCAGACACTTGATTTAAAGAAATTAACTCGGATCAATCAGCCTGGTGTGGTAAAGATTTCAGTTCCAAGTAAGAGAAACTGAATCAATACACACAGGGACGCATAAGGCAAGAGCAATACAGGTATATCTCACCGACTGTGATCTTGATGGAGTTGCTGAGTGGGGAGCTGAGCAGTTGAGAGGGTAGACCACCCTTGATCCTGTACAGACAGCTGTAGTTCCCCTGGTGTGAGGTCTCCAGGTCAGACAGGGCCAGCTCCACTATGGTCTGGCTTTGGTCCACTCTCTGGGTCACCAGTGGCGTGGACACCCCATGCTTATATAAATGGAAGTCACTGAGGTGGTGACCCAGGGGGACAGCACAGCTGAAGCGGGCAGCCTCCCCAACAGAGAACACAGTGTGTGGGGACAGCAGGGATAGGAACGGTATCAAAAGGGTCCCTGGAGGTGATCACAAGTTTAACAAACAAGTTGAATATACTCATATCAGATGACAATGGCAATAGCCTCATGACGCAAAAATCAGGAAGGGATAACATGATCACAAGCTATAAATGTACCATTTCAAAGGGCAATGGACCCTAATAATAATAACCTGGCAACTACCATGCTTCCCTTACACTGAAGATATATTCATATCCATGTTTATTTAATTAGCTGTTAATATGAACAGTGTAGAAAATAACTTGTAATATAAAGTCACAATATCATCACCCTTTCAGTCCTTCCCTAGAAAATATGACCAGCAGAGTCAGAAGGAAGTCTCACCTGAGCATTTCACCCCTGCATCATTCTCATGGGTGCAAGTGGAGTCCCCAATAAGGATATTGGCACAGTTTGTAAGGCTGGTCTCATGTCCGGAGCACAGGACATGCCTTAGCCAGATCTCTCCACTGCCAGGACCAAATGCTGCATTGTGAAGAGCAGCTTCAGCCAAGCCACAGCCCAGCTCCAGGCAAACTACATTAGCCCCCCTGAAGTCCCAGCCAGAGTCACATACTGTTCCCCATTGGTTGTGGCGGAGCACCTCTACTCTCCCAGAGCAACGGTCCTTCCCATTCACCAGTCTGACCCGTCTTGCATCTGCCCATCAGGAAAAACACACTGAAGGTCATAATTGAACAAAATTATTCTAGACACCACACTTATTTTTACTAAATTAACCGGTTTTGTTCGGTTCCTCAAACTTACCAAAAGCATCAACTCCATCCCATGGACCATAAACACAACCTGTTAGGGCGGTTAAAGAAAACAGCGTTGTTATCTCAGAAGTAACTAGGGATCCAAAGGAATTTATTTTGGTATATGGAGTACCGTTACACAGTGGCAATATCTGTGAACTGCAGAGAACTTTGCCACAACATGTATAACTTCAATATAAATGCCCGCGTCGAAGGCGTGTTGTCGTGCCTATGTAAGAGTTAGATGACAGTCAACGCCAGCAATGGGGATCTTTCCCAATGGGGCGGTTCGACCGATTCACAGGTAAGACTTACCCAAGAGAGACAAGATTTGAAGAATCTTCGGCATTTTTTTACCTTTCCATTTCACAGCAGGGTATGAAGGTAATTCACTGCCAATGATGGAGTTGACAACACTGTCCGTTCACTGAAAAGTTATCACTATAGTCCAAGAAGTGTTTATGGGGGCTACAACTCGGATTAGTTAACACGGGCTAGCGTTAGCGACAAGCAAACCCATCAAATCTGGACAGCATAGTTTTTAACGACGGCATTATTTTTTTTAAAACTTGAAAGATACAATACAATTACAAAATAAACAAGTCGGGAGTGGCCTGGAAACAGGAGGATGAGTCCATTCGGCTGTTGATCACAGAAAATGAACTGTTAGGTGGAAACATGCCGCTGTTATGGAGCGTCGTGATGACGTCACGGCGCCCCGTACGTGGGCCTACGTGTGACTGTTCTCCTCTCCGCAGGCAGAGGTCACTCACAAGCCGCAGCGCTGCATTCGACCCATTATCTCATTATGCGCCACAATCACCCACTATAAGCGCCTTCTATTTCTGCACCCATCACAGCTAGACCACCAGTTCCGATACCGCTGTCCAGATCTAGGAACTCATGGATAATAGCAGGCTTCACTGTGGCACCCATGGGCAAGCAGGTCGTGGGTTCGAGTCCCGTCCCACATCCTTTCCGTATGAAGTTTGCATGTTCTCCGTTTAAAGGATAAAGAACTGGAGTTGGTCCTTGGGCGCTGCAGCTGCTCTGCTCCATTACAATAGGATGGGTTAAATACAGAGGACGTACTTCATTGTGTATGTACAGTGAGAAATGAATACATGTTCGTCTCTGTCATCTAAAATATCTCATCTGCACCGAATCACAACCATGTAAACTGTCAAGTCTAACCTCATGATATCTGAGATTTATTTATTATGAGCCTGATTATGGATGTCCTGTGAGTTCTGTCTGAGTGATAGTACACATTATTCATTGTAAATAATAAAAATAAAAGAAAGATTCCCTTATCAGTCCCTAGGGGAAATTTTGGAATTCTCTTCAGTTGAACTGATTCTATTGTATAAGAGCAGTGATCTGACACAATATGGCGCTCGGGGAGCAGCGTCTTGCTCAAGGACACCTCAACATGCTTTCTGCAGTCCCGGGAGTTGAACCCCCCGCCATCATGCCAATATAATTAAAAAGAAACCTCAAGGCTGCACACAGACATTAACACTGCTTTCTCTCTCTGGCTTGATCTAGGCCTATGGCACAGGCTCTACATGATCCCTGTCTACAGAAGTATATCTGGTCGTCAGGCATTAGGAGCTGTATCCGAGTGCTAAGAGGTTTACATCTGTGTAAAAGTGTGACAGTGATGAAGTTCAAACAGGTAAGGACACCATTCATCAGATTAGCACGAGTGTTTCCGTGTGCATTTGTTTTTTCAATTGTGGAACGGAGATAAGCCAACTTTGTGGACACTTTGTGATCCTGATGGATCCCAGTGAGGATCATGGATGTCTTATGATTCAAGAGAATGCATCATTGGGATTAAATGAAATGCGTTTAATGCAACTTTGTATGCAAATAGCTTTAATTACACAGGTGAAATTATAATAACATATCATTGTAATTAAAATGATTTGCAGAAAAAGTATTGAAAGTTATTCATTTGGCATGCAGTATCCATATATATAATAGAGATTAGATAAATAATTGTAAGTGTTGTCTTATGATAGGATTGTTCCCTCCTCATCAAGACAAGTCCAGTTTGGACTTCTCACGGACCTCGCTGCTGAACATCTTAGTCCCATTCCCTGTATTTTGAAGTTGTTGTTGCTCTTTCCTGACAAAGATGAGCACATGTTCACATTGATTGAGGTATTCTGGGCCAAAGGGCATTGCATAAATTCTCAAAAGCAAGCTGCAGTTTTTCTTCACAACAGGGCAAAATGGCATCCTTATGCATTGCTTTCAGTCTGCCAAGGGGATCTCAAGTTCTCCAAGATAGAAATATAGCACACTTAGGAAATGATGGTATTCTGTAAGTTTGGCATAAAGCATGCGATGGATGTGTCTCGTGCTGTAGAAGAGAGTTTAGTTACAGAAGAAACGGGCACAGGAACCTTTCTGAGAATTCCTGTATTCACCGCTGTGCCGCAGACATTTGACTGAATTTCTGCAGCACTTCTCCAAGTCGATTGTTTCTGACACTACCCATGGATCAGATACAGCGGCTGACCTGCAGATACGTGTAGACCTTTGAATTTTGGATTCAGTCTGTATCCCTGTTGGTGGCAAATATTAGAAGCATCAATAAAATGCTCAGTAAATAAATGACGTCACTTCAATTCCTGGAAAGAAATCGGTGTCAGGTTAAAAACGTGCTCTCACAGCCCTGCCAAAACATATGGTACGGGCCAAACACACCATGCACAGAACACAAGAGTCCCAACCCTGCATGTGATCCAGCCATGTGCTCAATCAGCTGATTTCACCAGCTAGTTTCTCCTGAAGACCGGGACCGAATAGAATCCACTGCTTTGACACATGTGGACGGAGTAAACACACGGTTAGGATGTTCGCCTTCTGGACATGGCTCCGCCACCTCTGCGGATAGTGAGGAGAATAAACCCCCCATGATGAATGACACATGCGATCGTATTAAACTTCAACGTTGCCGGTCTCTCCTCCCCTGGCCAAAGTGTGTATAAACTTGACATACATCTCTGTTACAGCAGACGAGGACTCTGCCACCCTTGACACCGATACGGTCATCACTTGAAAGCCAACACCACCCCCAGCAGCGGTTGCCCATTGGTCAGTCACTAGTCCTGCCTGACTCTGGGCCCCGGACCCTCTTGGCTGCCAGCCTGGTCACCTCAGGGAGCGGACAAATGAAAAGGCATATGATCTTTTTTTTAAATATACAACAGGAGATGAGAGACTGATATCTGCGCTGTGTGACTCTATTTACACAGAATCAATATTTGCTTCCATCAGTTAAGGCTTTGGCACTTTTGGTCACTTGCACTGTGTCAATACAAGTTATGTTTTAATATTTTCACACTTGTACAGCCTGGTTTTATCCAAATATCTCTGTGGATAATTCCACATGACTGTGTGCATATTCAGAATAAACCCAGTCAGGGGACCTAAATAACCCAATAATCATGTAGTCCACCAACAGAAAGCTCTTGGTGATATATTCTCTGCAGCATTGCTCTCTGCAGACTCTTATTTTGCCTGTATAGAATCGAACCTTGTGCATACATTTGAGAATTGTTGTGTTGTTCCATGTCGAGTACAATGTGAGACCTGCGAAACCGGAGTCAAATTCCATGTGTGTGGAAACCTGCATGGCCAACACACCTGATTCAGATCAGTCACAGTCTCTGCGGGTCTCCACAAGGGTCAGCCCACAAGGGTCAGCCCAGTCCACATCAGGCCTCTACTTGCCGAGTGGGATGTATTAAAATTCAGTTTCAAGTGATGCAGACTTAATGTTTTACATTACAATGACATCAACAAGTCTCGGGGTCAAGTCTCTGAACGTGGCTGGCCTGAACTAAAGTTGTTTGTTATTGGTCGAACCGTGGTCCTCAAGACCCACTCTACATTTAGACACCGGAGGGTGAAACCACAAACAGTGCTTATGAAGGAGCGCTCCTCCTGAGCTTTACTAGACACATCGTTTTGGTTTTCACGTAACCACCCCCATGACCGCGTGTTTTGCCATCCAGAATTCTTAAGCACTGTCGAGCAACATTGTAAATATTCAGCGTGAAATGGAAACCCCCTAGAAACGCTTCACTCATTTCTGTAGAAGAAGTGGAGGTATTTCAGCAATGTGTCTTCTGCATCGTAGGTTGTTGGTTTTAATTACGACAGGGTTGTTTACTTTCAGACTTTGTGACTTCCGGAAGCGGGGACTCAGGGCTAGTAATTAGAAAAGATGGAAGGTTTTGTTTAAACTGATGGAAAAACACAGTGTAATAAAAGCCTTGGGTCTGGTTAGGAAGCAGCTTCAAGCTATGCCAGAATTAAAACCCATCTCAGGAACCATGAAAGCCTTTGCATGGCAGTGATTCTTCATATCACTGTGTCCATAGTTTATAGATAAGAGAATGCCTAGTGCAGGCCCAAATGTAGCCACAAGGTGGAGAATTCTTAGAGAAATGCATACCTCTGGCATTTAGCCCAGGTTGTGTTCAAGAACTTGAAATGAGTCCAAAATAAAACATCTAAATGTAAAATTCATGCATCAATACATTCTTACAAGAGGAACAACTGAAGACAGAAATGAACTTGTTAAAACAGTTGCTTTCCAAGGCTTGTGGTAGCTCAGCGGTAGAGTGCGTGCTTCAGGAAGTTACGAGACAGATGTTGCAGGTTCAAACTCACCACAGGTCGTCAGGAAGGGCTCTTGGCCTTAATCCCCAATACTCCATCTAAATCCAAGTCCATTCCCACAACATAGAGCCTAATGGGTGATACATGGAAATGGACCTCTCCTATATTGGTTTTAACCAGGATTGGCTTTTGGCAACTGCTGAATATTATCACAAAAGAGAAAATGTTCTATCAAGTTGAATCATAGAAGTCAGGATGATCTACTCCCGCTTAAGATCTATATTAATTCTCACAGGTCAATATAGTTAAACTCGGTTGTGAGGTACCTCACATCACTGTGTTGCCACTGAATGGTTTCTTCTTTAGCTTGCTCCTTTGACCTTGATGGTCAATATTGCTTACTTATAAAAAGGTGCATCTCCTACATGCATGAGATAAACAATGCCGATATAGAATTTATACTCATGGACCTTGGAACATCAGTTCCAAGGTCTCTGGGGGAACTGGGGTTGGGTTGGGGCTGCCCTTGAGGTAAGAAGGGACAGTTACTTTATCCATTCATTATATTCCTACAATGAAATGTCTCCTCTACATTTAATTGAGCCAATTGTGTAGGAGCAGTGGGCAGCTGCAGCACCCAGGCAGCAGTTAGGGGTTGTCTTACTCAAAGATACTTCAACACACTTTCTGAATGAACCAGGAATCGAACCAGTGGCTTTCTAATTACTAGGACAACTCGCTCTATCTCCTGAGCCCTAGTAGTCAGTACTTTGACTCCACAGACCAGTCAGGTCAATGGGATCAGAAGTGGCTATGTGAATGTGAAGCAAGATGTTGCTCAGCATACCACCTGGATAAACATTAAAAGAAAACGAGATAATATTAAAGCTTTGATAAATCTGTATCTCCAGACTTCACTCACCCTTGTCATCCTTGTTTGTTATCTTTACAAAGATTATCGTTTATATAGCATTAAGTTCTTACTGGAATCATAACAATTATAAACAGAGGAATACTTGATGCAATTTATTGAACCACTGGTCAGATATGCATTCAAGTTCTTATATTGTAAAAGATAACAATTTTGTATACAGAAAAACCTGTATATAATAATGAAAAAAAATTACTCTAAAATAGTTCAAACTTCAAAATCAAAACTTAGCGCTTGTGAAAGAATAAACAGAAAGGACATGGTGGTCGATATGGTGGTTGGTATGGGAGGAACAGTGCTATATATCTTTTCTGAACCCCTTCCCTTCATTAATAGAATGAATCAAACTCTTGATGGTGAGTCTTGGTACATTAACCACTCATAAACATAGGAGAGCAGACAAAGAACGTGATAACAATAAAAATAACATAATAATTTAGTTAACTTAACTCCCGTGAGGCAATTGACCTTTATCATGTGAAAAGAAAAAAGTTCTCAGATATGGTGTATTCAAGGATACAGCAAAGGACAAATTCTTATGTACCCTCTAAAGACATGCTTTCAATAAAATAGAACATACCAAGCTCTTTGGATAACAGTACAATTTTCTTCAAATTCAACCAAAAATAGTCTCTAGCAGCACAATAAAAACAGTCAATGTGCTGCACCTTTTAGTCTCTGGCCCAATTTACCTTGGGTAAGTGTGTGCCTTCTGTTGTTGGTTAGGTCGATATGACTTTTAAACAAGTCCTTACTTTGACTCACCCAGCAGGTGGACAATGAGTTCATAGGTCGAAAGGACAATGGCTGTGTTGGGTATTTGTCTAATTAGCTGAGGAACAAGTCCTCTATAAAAAGCCGCATAGCCTTCTTCCACTGCTATCAACCTCCCCGTCTGGAAGAAATACTTGTACTTGCTGCCTTCCTCACGCAGTCTTGTCCGAATGACCTCTGCAGGATTAGACAAAGAGTAAAAGTGTCAGTGAAAAACATGGCAAAAACTGTCACCCAAGAAGTCATTTTTAGAAATAAAAAAAGCCATTTAGCAACATATAGGTGCATTAAAATGATCTAGGCTATCATATGTTCTCAGAGATGAAAAGTGAATATGTTAATCCATTTAACTGAGTCTTTACCGTGTGGGTAGGCTACACAAGACGCGCAGCCTTTTGAAAAAGCAGCTGCTAGCATCAGGCTTAGGAAGTCAGATGCGCCTTTCTCAGTGTCACTGTTTGGGGATGAAAAGCGTCTCTCAGTGAGGTGTTTTTTTAGTGTTTCGTAGATGAGGAAACAGATCATGGTCTCCGAGATGCCAGCATAGGATGCAGTCAGACCTCGGTAGAAGCCCCGGATCCCCTCTGTTGTGTAAACGTAACGGGCGCACTGTAGTGCATTCATCTTCTTCTCTCCTTTGGCTCTAAAAATTACAAAATTAATTGGATGTGTCAATAGAGAGAATAGATATATAATTATCACCAATTTTAATTTTAAAAATAGAAATAAAATTCATGGAAGTGACCATTTTATATTGTGCCATGGGTTACCATTCAAACAAAATTAGGGCTCACTCTAGTGACCTCACCTGATACTACTGCCCTGTACTTGGCAAAGTAAATATAGACTCTTCTTCTGACCACACCGTAGTGCGTCATCATTTGTATTTATGGACCTGGGTCATATGGTCTATCTCATATACTGCTGAACCCAAGGACAGTGTCATGTATACAGTCTGTTAAAAGGTTACCTTGCATGTGATGGTTACTAAATTAAAAGGACCTTCACATAACTAAAATTACTTTACATAAGATCTAAAAATACAACTCTAGAAATTGGTCGAGACTTGAAACACTAAGTAAATACATACTTTTTCTCCAGCTGCATCCTCGTCTTGACCATCCAGATGGGGTTCATAAGGGAGTTTGTAACAAAGGCTGAGTGAAAGGGGGAATGGAGAAAAAAACAAGGGGGTGTTATTGTGTTATTATTTGAAAGACCAACGTTAAGTGAGTTTCATCGCAGATTGATCGATAGGAAATAGATAAGTCCAGTAGTGAGATGGAAAAGGTGATTTTGTGCATGTTTGTGCAAGTGAACTTTCAACCATATATGGGTGTCATGCGTCAACAAGAGGTCACATGCTCACCTGCAATGCCAGCTGAAGACATATGCACAGGACCACTGTTGGGAACGAACACCGCATTGAACACCTCTTTAGACTTGGAGTATGCAGCAAAGTATATAGCTCTGAAATGTAAAAATTGAGAGTAGTAAGATATATTTTTTTAAAGTTCAAGTTTCTTTTATCGTTAGTCAAGTACATTAGAAAGAGTGACATATTAATCTTAATGGGATGCGCAACATATAAAACCCAAATGACCTGATACAATATTCTAAAGTGGAAAGACTTTCAAAGTTGACTAAAAATATTTGGGAGGGATTGCAGGGGATTTTAATCGCATAATCTACTTATCTAAGGACTCCCAAGTTGGCAAGTAAAGGAAATAGAGGATCTTCTGTACAGCATGCAAAACAAAAACAACTGACAGTTGCAAAAAAAACAACAGAAGATAAAACCCCAACACAGTGAATGCAGCCATTATGTACGTGCCTAGTTTTATAATGGCAGAACACTTATGTAATCATTACATGTGCGCTACTGCGATCCTTTGACAGAGGATATCCAGAGTGGTCTGTCTCCCAACCCCTGCTCTCTGCGCTATGCTTCTGGAATAGCCTGTCACAGCACCAGAATGGGCTGAATAAGCACTGGGTGACTGAGATCTCCCTGGAGCTGTTCCGAATGAGGTCCTGTCCAAGCTGTATGCTAGAGCAGAGGGTCACTGAAGGTGTGTACCGTGGTCATTTATTAACCATAGGACATGAAAAATAAATCATCTATGTTTAAAGTTTAGGGGCTCAAACTCAAAACTGTTTGTGGTAAATTTCTAGTGTTCACTGGATAGACTATATGACATTCTAGCTTCTAACCAAGTTCAACAGACAAGATCCCATCTATGAGGAAATTAAGGAAAATATTGACCATTTGTTAATGCTTTACAAAATGTAGCTACAAAACCAGATTTGGAGAACTCTGTACTTTTTATTTGGCCTAAGTCAAACGTTTCACAGGGCGTACTGAGTTTAAATTGGATGCGTTGTTTCAGGACTGATTTTATACTAATTTGACCAACAGTGTAAAATTAAAATATGTAATCGCATTGATATCACAGGCGGTAGCTACATGCTTACTAGCTTTTGACACGGGACCACAGCTAACTGGAATGAGTGGTGGGGTGTTTGTAAGTTACTTTTCTTGATAACACTATATCCACCATAAATACTGAGTGCATAAGGTGATGATGTTACCTTACCTGGACGGAGCCACCCCGACAAGATTTGGACCAAGGCCTCGGAAAAGTGATCTTGGTCCCTCCTTTTCTAGAATTGACCTGAAATAGAAAACAAAGATCAGTTTTGAGAAAGCAAATTAATCTATACGAGCAGTATCGTAAAAGGCTCATGATAAACCTCATACATGCCATTTCATACCATTGACATAGTCTGTGATGCTAACTGAGGCTCAATTAGAGGTGTAAAAATTGGTTCCTGACTACTGAAATCCTCCCTACTGTCACACAACTGTCTGATCCTGTTTGTCCCGAGCTTGATTGTGTGCAGGCTTATATAGTGTCCCCTTTGTCCCATTTCATGCATTATGAACCCAGTCTCCCCTACGTGCTTGACTTGTAAGAACTGTGACCCTCTGAATACTTACTGGAAACATAGCCTGAATGACCTTCATTCTTCAAGCCTCTCTGTCTTGAATGGGGCAAGGAAAAGTGGGAGTGTCTGACTAAGACATGTTTGGCTCTGTGAAGCTTTGTGAGGCTTATGCCTTCTGATTATTTTCTCTACAATATTTAACACCTCTTTCCAAAAAAATACGAGTAAAAGTCAACTGAGATTTGAATTTTTAGGTCAAATTGTCTAGCTGGTTTAGCGCACTGGCTGTCAGTGGCTGGCTTGGAAATGTGAGATCTGTGAATTACTATGTGTAAGAATATAATTGATACACATCCCTAAATCTTGCTTGCATCTGGATAAATTAATGGATTCAGCCGAACTAAACAACTAAGCTCAGCAAAGAATCAAAAATAAAATGGATGGAGTGATGTAAGAATCACAATTATTGTTAGAAAACTAAATATTTTTTCACATCACTATTGAGGAAAATGTAAGGACACAATGAAAGTGACTGTGTCTTCACCTTTAACTTACAATCAGCTGACTCTGGTGTAGACCAGTTCAGTATGAGATTCAATCTTTACCCCGTAATATAACACCATGGCAGGCCCCCACCCTCTGCTTTCAGCAGCATGATTTCCTTCCCCGTTTCCTCGTGGCTGGTGTCTGTCCCAAACCCACAGCACCCAAAACGGTCTCATGCAACAGACAACTCCAAAGGCGTCACAACTCCAATGGTGTCTCAAGATATTTCTAATTTTTGGTCCTAGTAGCAAAACACTCAAAGGGCTGGCAGAGGACTAGATCAGAAAAGGATATTCTGAACACTAATCTCGGTTTATGTAACAGAAGATTAGTGTTTCTCAAATTAACACTGTGGCAGATAGCAGATGATAGAAAGGCTCTTGAAAGCACCTACATAGGCTGAATAACGAAATAATCAAGATCTCTTGTTATCGGCCATTATTTTCATCAAGCCTGTTATGACATCACATCTGGAATGCCCTAGCACTACCGCATTGCCAGCGGCTAATTGTCAAGTGGGTGGTACCTTGCCTCCAAGTAAAAACAGCTTACAATAATATCAATCCAATAACGAGAGATTTGAAATCCGAGTCAGTTGAGAGCAATTCATGTCAATGAGTGGAAAATTACCAACATGCACCTAAGGGACTATTGCTCATAGCATGAAGCTGTGTTCCTTGCATAACAGTGAGTCTTACCTTAAGACTTGCAATAGGCCTGGTGCAACAGTCCCTGGTCGGAGGACTCCAGTCCCGCTCAGAGTGCCCAATTGCATCTGGAAAACTGGCCGGAGACTGATGCCAGAGGACTGCAGTCGTGTCTTGAGCACCTCCAGTGGGCAGGTTATGATTGCTCCCACCGTCCCACTACATCTAACCACACAATGAGATAAACACAAGGATTAGAGGCATTTGGATTTAAAAAATATGTCTACTGTGAGGTCTCATACCAACATAGTAGTGTCGCTGTCCCCACTGAACAATAACCGCTGTTTATAGTTATAATAACAATCATTAACCTGCTTAGAACAGTGCGTTCCTTACATGAGTAAAGGCAATATCATCTTTGCCTGAAGCAAGTTAATTTGGAATCAAAACAGAGCTGTGAAAAGGTAATGAATAATTGATGAATGAATAGCTTCTGTGCTCTTGAAATGGAAATCTTTTAATTTAACTCAATGCATCTTGCACAACAAATTAAAAATCCGTGATTCTATGCTGGGAGCAAAAATAGCCTGAGATTTGCATTCATATTGTTCTTCACACAGTCAAATTTTACGATGAGTCCCCACATTGTTTGGTGGACATAAAGGATTCCCTTATCAGTCCCGCAAGGGGAAATTTGGATTTCTCTGCATTTTTGACCCAACCTATTGTATAGGAGCAGTGAGCTGCCAACATATGGCGCTCGGGGAGCAGTTAGGGGTTCTGTGTCTTGCTCAAGGACACCTCGACATGCTGTATGCAGGACTGAGGATCGATCCTGCAACCATCTGATTGCCAGGCGTCCGCTCTACCCACTGAGCTATGCCGCCCCTTTATATGGTTTTTTTACTTTTGAAAATAGTAAAGTTGGCTGGAACTCCATAGATAGTGGGGCGTAATTGGCTAAGTCTCACATGGGTATAGAGGGTAGGTTGGATGAAGGATTCTATGTTCGCTAGTCTCGCCCTCTGGGTTGTCCTGGCGCTCAAAGTTAAGTGAACGGAAAGTACTTTGTTTCTTAGCTATGTTCTCCTCCGACGGCCAAGCACTGTGCTTTCTCAGCGAGACCATGATGTGTGAAAAAGCTAGGGCTAGTTGTCATGTGACTAGGAGGAGACGCATGCTACAGCTTCCTCTTTTCATTTCAAAGTTGTCTTGAACTACCAATATTATTATATTATTCATCAACAAACAAACAAACAAACAAACTCAGCAATTAATCAAAGAGTAAAATAAAGTAGTTGGTTACCCATGCATAAAGAATGCAAAACAAAACAAAATAACAATTGTTAAGTTGCGATTGTAAGAAATATTTAGATCTCGTAGCAACAAATGCCATAAGCAAGGTAACATATGATGTCAAAAAGTGACATCCCTTTACTCAGATAAAAACCATATCAAGCCCTTGCAACCATGTGCGTAGGACTTGATGCATGCTCAATAATCCAGGTAAGACAATTACAAAAAAGGTGAATTAGTTCAACTTGATAAGAAGCTAATTCAGAAACGTTTCGTCACTCAAAACACGTGAAATGTTCAATCTGAGCCAACTGCAGTATCCCCACCCTTATAAATAAGACAGTGATACCACACAATAATAGGCTGGATTCATATGCAAGTTTAGACCTTTGGGTTTAGTATAAAGATTGAGATTGGCTTACTGCAATTTTTACTTGACAGTGGCTCTAAAATAGTTGGAAGTATGGAGCTGGCTGATATCCCTGCTAATTTACACAGTTATCAAAGAAAGAGAGGGAATTTTGGGCATCTGGTCATACTTTATGCCCATTTTGTTGAGTTTATTTGAGAAAAAAAGGTTATTTGATTCCTACCTCACTGAGTTTATTGGTTAGCAAGTCCCCAAGCAGTAGGGTATCTGACGTGTGAGCCACCAGATAGCGGTCCTTGCCCATGATCTTGACTTCCTCTATCTCATAACCGTAGTAAGACTTCAGCACCACCCGTGTACCAGTGGACAGGTTCCTAACTATCACCTGAAGGAGGAAAAAGGGTGCAATAAGATGGACATTGAAGGGATGTAGATGTGTGGTATGGTGGAAAAGGGAAGAAAGGAAGAACAGGAGAAGAGAGTAAAGATTAGTAATGAAATATTAATTTCATTTTGAATTTATATTTCTATTCCATGGGGTGGTATAGCTCAGGAGATAGTTATAGGGAGATTGGTGGTTCGATCCCCGGCCCCTGCAGAATGGTGTCGCAGTGTCCTTGAGCAAGACGCTGAACCCCTAACTGTTCAAGCTCTGCAATGGAATGGCAACCTGTCCAGGGTGTTTTCCTGCCTTTCACCCAATGAACACTGGGATAGGCTCCAGCATGACTCGGTGACCCGACTTTGGATAAACACTTGACAACAGATGAATGGATGGATTTGTATTCCATTGGTGTATATTCAACAGGTATGCAGGTAGTAAAATGAATCCCAACTAATCAGGAAAACACCTTGCGTTGCCCGAGAGGTGCAATTTCATATTTTACCGTGACGGAGCAGTATTTGTGCTGTTTGGCACACTTATTAACATTAAATGTTGAGGAGAGCCTTGAGAGATGGCTGTATGCACTGGAGAAAGGAGGACCAAAAATAAGTAGGAGCAAGATGGAATACATATGTGTGAATGAGAGGGGGGACAGCAAAATGGTGGGAATGCAAGAAGTAGAAGTAATCAAGGTCCATCCATCCATCCATCCATCCATCCATCCATCCATCGTCAACCGCTTATCCGGTGTCGGGTCATGGAGGTAGCAGATTTCAGCCGGGACCTCCAAGCTTTCCTTTCCCTTGTAACATCCACTAGCTCTGATTGGAGGATCTCAAAGCGTTCCCAGGCCAGTGTGGAGATATAATCCCTCCATCTGGTCCTTGGTCTACCCCGTGCCCTTCTCCCAGCTGGACGTGCCTGAAAAACCTCCTTTGGGAGGCGATCAGGTGGCATCCTTACTAGATGCCCGAACCACCTCAACTGGCTCCTTTCTATTTGTAGGACCAGTGGCTCTACTCCGAGTCCCTCACATATGTCTGAGCTTCTCACCCTGTCTCTAAGGGAGACACCAGACACCCTCCTAAGAAACCTCATCTCAGCTGCTTGTATCCGTGATCTTGTTCTTT
>OMLC01081691.1:0-21261 GCA_900302585.1 Regalecus glesne
GGTTGGGAAAGAGAGGCACACCTGTACCCAGTTTCCCTCTCCTGTTTGTGTGTGTGTGTGTGTGTGTGCGTGCGTACATGTACTGTGGGAATGGAACAAGATTTGTGTTCAAGCTGGTGGAAGAGGGAAGGAAAAAAAAAGACTGTTGGACTGTAGCTTAAAGGGAAAATCACAGCTTTTCATCCTTATATCTGTCTGCATGGGTAGCACATGAAAAACACCTGCAGTTCATCCTGATCGTTTCTGTATCTCTGGAGCAGCAGCAAAAATGAGTTCCTCCCCAGCTGCCCTGCAAGGTACCATGAAGATATTGGGTGGCTGGAAAAACAACAACCGCCTAGCAGTGTTTCTGTTGGTCTGCTCGACTTTTACAACAAGGTTCAAGAGTCACTTCCATATCTGGGTGGGCATAGCTCAGGAGGTAGTACGGGCTGTCTGGTAATTGGAAGATTGTTGGTTCAATCCCGGGCTCCTTCAGAAAATGTGTTGAAGTTTCTTTGAGCAAGACACTGAACCCCTAACTGCTCCCCTGGTGCTTCAGCTGCCCACTGCTCCTATACAGTAGGATGAGTTGAGTGCAGAGGACAAATCTCTTTGAGAGAATACCAGGTCCAGATAAAGTGGCTTTCTCTCGGCTAAGTTACATTTCTGATGGTGAACACGACAGCCCACACCACTAGCACAGAGGATGATGACACAGAGGTGTACATGCAATGCATTCTGGGACATGAAGATGCCGTAGGGAAGACTGAGCAGGGCAGCACCACTTTCTCCATCACTATGGGACACAGTGAGGACTTTACTGCTTCAGTCCACAGCGTTATTCATCAGCACTGATTCAACATACGTGAGCATATTTGCATATTTTCCTTTAAAGCCACATAAACAACCACTTTTTACTTTAGAAGGCTTATTTATTTATTGTACTCATTGCACATACAACAATTTTGTTCTCTACATTTAACCCATCTTAACGTGTGGAAGCAGTAGCTGAACCACCCAAGGGGCACAGGCAGGAGTATTAACCCTAACATGTCCGTCTTCTTGATGGTGGTAGAACATGCAAACTCCACACAGAAGGGACCCGGGATGGGATTCAAACCCAGGACCTCCCTGCTGTGATTTAACAGTGCTAACCACTGTGCCGCCCACACATTGACTGTGTGTTTGCTCCAAAAGTAGAACAATGAAATATCCATATGAACAACAGGTGCACGTGAGCGTAACCAAGATGCCACTAGTCTCCCACTATTCGTCTTATTTGCTTGTTATATACATATCGTTCATTGCATTTGTACACACGTGACACTTAAGTGCACATGATGATAACCTCAGATGTTATTTTGGTTTGTCTGCAAACGAACATGAAGGGATCTCCGGAGGCTCCTTACACCCCCAGCATCCTTACCTGACCACCCTGAAGACCTTCTATATGGACTTTTATCAGGGCATCAGAGGGCATCAAAGTAGGCATTCAAAATGAGTCCCATTCCTGGAAAACCTTTTGGCCGGCACGTGGTTTCCCACTGACAAGCGGGTCATGTATTTTCATCTCACTCTCCCCAGTGTCACAGACTTCATGTGGATCTGATGTGAATTATTGAAATGCTGCTGCTTTCTTAGCCTGAATTTCACCTCAGCTGCACAACACCGAGCCAATCTATTCACAGCCGTTTTCCCTGTTAGTCTCCACCATGGCCGGCTGTTTACCGAGGCAATAGTGTTTAAGTGTTTTACTCAAGGACAGCTGCTCTGCCTTCTCGGGGGGAAGAAGAACATTAATGCAGTGATGATCTTCCTGCCAAAACCAGCCGTCCTCCTCCTCCCCCGCATACCAACGCTAATGCACTGTCTGCCCTCATTCTCTAAAGTGCTTACTACTGCAAACTGATGAGCGACTTAATGGGGTCTTTTGTTTTTGGTCCAATCTAACACACAGCTGTATTGGCAGTGACTTTACAGGGATGTACGATATGCACGCTTCATTTCAAAACAGGCTCATTTAGAAATGGAAATAAATTCATTACCTTAGCTCGTAATTTGCTCTTTCAAACTTAACAATGCATGATGGAACACAAAAAAATCTCTGTTTTGTATCTTTCAAATGTAATGAAATATGGAAAAATCATACAGGGGCCAGTTTGCAATGGTGTGATGATTTTGTAAAAGTTGGTCATAATGATAATATCATTTGTCTACTGCAAATCCACCAGTGCACACGTCTCTCCACTGCCAAACCAGTCTGACAGCCTCAAAATCACAGAGATTTCTTAGTGTCTAGTTTCAAAAATCATTTATTCATCAAGAGCTGACAATGTGGGACTTTCTGTCTTGATTTAAAAAATATTTGTATTGAGTTCAGCTGCGGTCATGTGAGACTTAAGAAGTCACCTAGATGAGTGATGACATGTTTCTCCCACTAAACCCTGCGTCCAGATGAACCGATTCAACTTTCTGTGGTTTCCTTACCTGGATTATCGAGCTTGCATGAAGATATGCTGGGTTTAGCGTGGTTATAGCAGCCCTAAAGGGATTTTTCTTATGAGTAAAAATAAAGCCTTTCATGGAAAACTGCTGTAAGTGATTTTCTTGAACAATATTAGATTGAATTCAAGTAATGCTTCAAATCGATGCAATTGGATTTTTGCATTTGCAGACACATTTTTCCGGACATCTGGTCTGTCATGTAAAAAGTTGATTTCATCATATTTCTAAAGCAGTCTTTCCGAGCTGTAAATATCTTATTGCACTGGCGGATTGTGTTGTCGTCTCACTTGTTTTGAGGGGTTTTCTTATTGGAATAGACTAAAAATGTTTCCCACCTTTGGTGTGTTTTGTTCCAGTGGTGTTCTATCTGTACTCTATACCTATGCTGGTACATGGACATTTGACCAGATACTACAGTCTACTCCCGGGTCAAATGTGACCCTTAGTTAGCAGAGCCCATAATAAAGCATCATCAATCATATTGTTGGAGATGCATTGTTTCCTTAAAGACTCTTCTGAGATGAGCATACAATGACAAATAGAAACCAAATCAATGTCATCATAAAAGGTGATGAAGGTAGTAGGGGCGGCATGGCTCAGGAGGTAGAGCAGGTTGTCTAGGAATGGGAAGGTCACGGGTTCGATCCACGGCTTTTTAGGAAAATGTGTTGAAGTGTCCTTGGGGAAGACACTGAAACCCGAACTGCTCCCTAGGCGCTGCATCTGCCCACTGCTTCTATACAATATGATGGGTTAAATACAGATGACAGATTTCATCGTAGGACCACAATGACCACATAAAGTGGCTTTTTTTTACTGTTAAACTGTCGTGGGGATTATTTAATTCCACCCTGACATAAAATTCTTAAAAAAAGGAAAAAGAACTGGAGTTGGTCCCCGGGCACTGCAGCTGCTCACTGCTCCTATACAATAAGATGGGTTCAATGCAGAAATTTAATTTCCTCACAGAGATAAATAAAGCATCATCGTCATCTTCCTCGAAAGTAGGCTTTTTATGATTGCTTCACCCAATGTGAGCAAGACGCACTCTGAATGTCATTCCATGTCGTCTCTAAAGCCCGCTGGAGTTGCCCATGTGATAAAGACAGAGTATAGACTGAGTGAAGAATAATGTGGTGTCTTCTAAGGTGTTTCCCATAAGGCTGGTGGCTGTATGGCTGATATAAAGTCCCCCTGTTCGTGGTTCATCTTCCTTTCGGCTCCGCCAGACAGCTAGGATAATTAGATATTGATAGAAGGGCTATAATTAATGACAAGTCTTCCTACAATATTATCAGCCCTGCAATTTCATTCCGATGGCTTATGCTGATCAGTCCGGCAGGTCACCGAGACAAATCCAGTCATTTGTCAAGTCCCCTGACCCGAGACCGGCGTAGAGGGACAGACTCAGATGTTGAAGCTGGAGAAATTCTCAGTAAACTTCCAAGATGAACATATATAAAATCTCCCAGTTTCGGCATGATTGAAAGGAAAATTTTGCCTACATGTACCAGAATACTTTGTGTGCATCCTTCTGTATGATCAACCACGAAGCCTTCCATGTGGATATGGTGGGGGTGTCATTTCAACTGTTGGAAACGTAGCTCAGCCAAGAGAACAAGGATGTGTTTCTCAAACAGCATCTTTAGCATAGATTGGAGTGGACGTTCAATTACGCCATAGTTTTTCCACCCGCCGACTGACGTCACGAAACGTCACTCGGAGGATGGGAAAAAGAACCTCAGTGCACAGTCTGTCCAGAGATGCTGAGTTGATTGGGAAGAAGGGAAGCCTGTGTGCTGTCAAAGTCATTTCTAAATAAACTAGCTGGAGAAAACTGAAAGACACCTTTAAAACGTTTTTCCACGTGGCTTTGTCCTTCTTGTGACATCTTGACCTTTTCCTCAGTAGTGAAGTCAAAAGATCCACAAACAGCCCTGCGATGACTGGGGCAGTGTATGTGTGTAAAGGCTAGAGGAAGAGAGGCAGAGTGAGTGGGGGAGAACATATAAAGAGAGAAACGAAGGTAATTCTATACATATATCTTTTAGGGTTGGGGAGATAAGAGGGAGAGAGAGAGGAAATTGTCTATGCGTATGTGTTTTGTTTGTGTCAGAGGAGTTGAGCTAGAGAGATGGGTAGTGATCTGTGGTGTCTCCGTACTCCTTGTGGGGGTGAGTGCGTGTATGTGAGTCATGGCAGAGAGTCTGAGACGGGGTTGTGTGTGTGCAGCGGTGCGTGTAATGAACGTCAGCGCCCCCCCCCAGTCAACCACACACACACACACACACACACACACACACACACACACACACACAAGGTCATAGAAAGCTCCTAATCCAAATGTATTGCTCGACAGTCATCTGAATGGGAGTAGAGCATCCTGTTCACAGAGATGCACCATTCTGATAAACAGGATTATGATGATAAATAGGATTTGAAGGATCTATGAAACCATCCAAGGGCAATGTAAAACACAGAATAAGATAAAAGAAAAGTCCAGGTGAAAATAAAAGGCAGTAATGTTACACTTTTGAAATGTGAGACGCTTCTATCAAACGCAAGTAAAGCGCGTGTGCGTGCACGTGCAGGCAGAACCCAGATGGAATACATTCTCATGTAAAATGCTGCCAGGACTGAATTCAGATTCACGCTTCCAAGTAAGACTATCATCAACACACACACACACACACACACACACACACATGCAAGGAAAACCCCCAAACACATCAAACTGACCAAATATAAGAAGATGTAAGCCTTTCCACTGAGATGAACTGGCTTTTGAAGCCTGGCTTTGAGAAGTAGTGGCATAAGTCCTTTTATTCATCCCTTGCTTATCTGAGTAATTAATGTTTTAATATGAAAAGGAACTGTGGTGAAATATTGAACACACTTCAACATCATCAGTCTATTGTGCTGTGATTTTTTTATTTTTTTTTATTTTGAAGCGTCAGCTGTGATGATAGTGAGGCCTAGAGGTTACCATGTGAACAGTACAAACAGGATTGCAGCTCTACTGTCACTGGCATGTTCTAACATTAATATCATTCCTCCCTCAAAGCAAAGCATTTGACACTGGATATGTCCGTGTTCTTGGTGCCGCGCCATCTACGGTCTTCTCGCACAGTGAAGCATCACAACAATTGACATTAGTTACACTTCAAGAGGCATTACAAGGCACATTCAAGACACGGCTACGGACAGTGTATGGAGATGCCATAGCTGCTCCATTATGAGTCAGAGAGGTTTTACTCACATGTTGTGATCCCACCTCGCAGGCTGATGTTTCTCATGCTAGGCCCCCTTCTCATCTCGACTGAGTGTTCTCAGCTCTCCAGATGTGGCTTGATATAATAATCAAGCATTCAGAAACAGAAGACAATAGTGGAGGCAAGAAACCATTCAGCAGGCCTAATGCAATAGTTTATGACTCATGCTGGATCATTTAAGGCATGTCTTGTAGCTGTGTTGTGCACATGTCATGGAATGTCAGGGAATGTGAATTCATATCCGATGTTACCCAATACCACTAACAAAATCTTCCTGGTTATCAAAAGGAATCTTTCCAAACAATGCACAGTAAGAGCCTTGATGCATGCTCCATGATCCGAGTAAGGGAATCCAAAAAAAGAGGGTGAATCAGTTCATCTGGACATGTTTCAATCAAACGTGTCCAGATGAACTGATTCACCCTTTCTATGTGAATGCTTAGTAAGTTTGAGGGTCAAGAACAAGCTGAGTTGAATTAAGAACCTGTCTACACCCCTGTTATCCAGACAGATGTCAGAAACCTCCTTCAGACATGCACCCGACTTGAGAAATGCACATCTGAAGTCATTGGATTGCACTAGCTTGACTGATTTTCACCAGTTCCAGTTGAACCAAGATTCACTCCATCAAAGCTCTGCTCTTCCTGATGTATGACAAAATGGACCTGGCTTGAGTTAACGCCTCCAGTGGAATGGGAAGCACATATGGATTCCTTATGGCCATTCCGTTGTGCTATATATAACTAGCTGTTAAAATGGAGCGCTATAGCCTACAGGCACACCAAATGTTCTCCATGATCGGCTTTACCAACATTTAGTGTGGGGCTCTGATACCAGCAGATGCTGTACCATAGGTATATCCAAGGTGGGGGCGTTGTTGTTGATGGGATCATCCTGAAACAAAAGGTTAAAAAAAGTTTATTCAATAGAAACAAAAGGCACTAGAATCTGATTAAAACTAACAAGACTCATTGTTTTTTTTACATGAAACTATTACTCCCCCTCTTGTGGAGGCAGACACAAACTTAAATGGAGCTTGGGGGATTAAAGGCTGGACGCCCCTTGGTGAATTTGAATCCACTGCCTCTGGCTCGTCAGTTACCAAAGCAAGTGTGCTAACTACTGAGGTGCTGCGACCCCAAAACATTTGACTAAACTAATTATGTTATTTGATGTTTAGCTCTGTATTTTAGCAGCTGTAGCTTGTTCTTCTACAGTCAATGAGAACATTCTTTATGCATTATTTTTCTTTTGAGGTAAACTTGGCTCACCTCTATTAGATTACTTGGTGGGAATGGAGGACCCCGCTAGTACCAATAACAGATAACGCAGAGACAAGCAATTACCAAATACTAAGACATCGAATTCCTGTTGCTATGAATATGCCAGCAGGAAAAGTCATCAAATATGGTATTGTTAATTCCAAGTCATTACCTTGAAGCCTGAAATATCTATTATTTTGTGATCCTTCAACCAAATTAAACGTTTTGGTATACTATATAGTATAATACATTTGCAGCCATAGTAAACAAAAGTCAAATCAATTTTATTTATATAGCCTATTATCACAAATTGCAAATATCCCTCAGTGGGCTTTACAGTAATACAGCATCCTGTCCTTAGACCGTTGCATCGGATAAGGAACAACTCCCTAAAATACTTTAACAGGGAGACAAAAAAATCAGAATTAAACCTCAGGGAGGGCAACAGAGGAGTGATCTCTCTCCCAAGACAGACAGATGGGCGGGCAATAGATGTTATTTATACAGAGTGAAACAAAATTTACAGAATACAGCACAAACAGGATAGCAGAATTCAAATGAAATCACATGATATATAAGGATATCATGAGCTTTGAAGGGGCTGTAGTGGCTTAGCGGCAAAGTACATACGCTAGGGAATGATGAACCAAGCATTGTGGGCTCAACTCCAACACGAGGTGCCTGGCACCTGGCCTGAATCTCCTGCGCTTCAACCAGGTCACATAAACAGAAAAAATAGAACGAAGACATCAGTCAGGGAGAGGAAAGACACATGGAAGAAGAGAATAGTCTGCATTAATCAATAATCTATAACCTATAATCTCCTCAGCAGAACAATGCTTGGTAAATTAATTGAGTCAGACACTCACCCGCCATGCAGTACAGGTCATGGAGTACTTAATTTAAAAGCAACTTATTGCAGGTTAAGGCAAAAACATGAGTTTTAAGTTTGGATTTAAATGACTCAATAGACTTAGATTTTCTGACAGCACCAGGCAGCTTATTCCACAAAAATGGGGCCTGATAGGAAAAGGTCCTGCCACCAGCTGGCTTCTTTTTAACTTTGGGCACACAGAGGAGTCTTGTATTTAGAGAGCAGAGAGCTCAATCTGGGATAAATGGCTTAAGGAGATCAGACAGATATGATAGGGCAAGCCCACTTAGGAATTTATGTCAGCAGAAGAATCTTGTAGTCTGTAGAAAGCAGAGGGCCAAGAACAGAGCCTGGAGGTACACCATATTTAACATCAGATAATTTTGATGTAATGTTATCATACTTGACACCTTCCATTCTTCCAGATAAGTAGGATGTAAACCAAAAGCGAGCTAAGCCAGAGACACCAAAATTACAATTTATTCTGATATCTTAGAGTGGTCAGTGATGTCCAAGGTTTCACTGGGATCTCATATTAGAAGCACCGAAGTTTAATTAGGGTCATTAGCTAGTAGAAGATAGTTCCCTACTGTAGTCAAAGCAGTTTTAGGTTCCATTTGAAATGGTCCATATATATGGTTTTCTTCTACATGTGTTGAAAGTTGTTGATAAACACCTTTCTGTAGTGCTTGAGAAAAGATTAGAAGATTAGAGAATGGCTAATAATTATGTTAGTCTCTTTTTCAATTTATTCACTTTTTCCCCCCCGAGTTGGCTTTGGCTGTGTTGCTTTGATGCCCCTCTAGAACGTCGACAGGAAGGAGGAAGACGTAGCATGTCTCTCCAAGTCACATGATGACTAGTCCTCAGTATTTCACACATCGTGGTCGTGTGGAGAAGCACAGCGCTTGGCCATCTCTTCACTTAACAGCGACCCAGAGGGGGACACTAGTGAACCTAGAATACTTCATCCAACTTAACCACTATACCCATGTGAGGCTTAGCCAATTAAGCCCCACTAACTATGGACCTCCGGCCGTGGTTGGAAATGGCGCAGCTGGGATTCGAAAATGGTCGATAATTATTAAGAGATCCTGGATCAAGGTGCAGTTTCTTAAGTAGAGGTTTGACCACAGCTGTCTTAAAACTGCTGGGAACAGTGCCAGTATTAAGTGATAAATTTGGTAGGTCCAAGGAAAGGCCAGAGGGCTTCAACAAGTTTTGCTGGTAAAGGGTCCATTAGGCAAGTAGTTGGTTTAGAGGCTGACACAAGCTTAGGGAAAGTATCAAAAGAGATAGTCTCAGATTCAAATCGGACTAGAGAGGACCATATTTAATTCATTATATTGTCGTAAATGTTTAATAAGCCAGGTAAATAAATCACAAAATAATCAAATCAGTTCATCTGGATAGAGCGTTTATTGAGATAAATGTTTTATCACTCAAGTTTCTCTCCAACGCCGTATCCAGATGAACTGATTCCACTTCTTTGTGATTTAAGTTACTAATAAGATTTTCAACATAATTGGTCTCTTACAGAGCCAGGGCTTCAGGCAGCTGTAAGCCAAACGCAGTTACAGTGGATGGATCACTGTGATGAGTGCCAATTACATCTGTGCCGACATCAACAGGACAGGCCAATAATACTTCACATTCAATTAGAAAATTATTTGACACAGCAGATGTGGTTTGCAAGACAGTCAGATCAAAAACAGCTATCCCTTTAACTAAAACCAAAACAAGGGTGTTACCACTGCAGTGAGTCAACTCTTGGACAAACTGAGCAGACCCAAAATGATCAAAAAGCACCAGAAATGCTTTACTTAGAAGATTGGCAGCCTTATTCAGATGAATATTGAATTCATAAAAAATATAATATCATTAGAATAAGTAGCAAGACCTGAGATAAATTCTCCAAACTCTACAAGAAACAGTAAATAAGGGCCACGAGGATGATAGAATATCACAATCCAGACTGAGCAGAGTGTTTGTGGCCGAGGGAGATGGATCTAGAATGTAAAACCCTACAAAGATTGAAATTTAGATTAAAATTTAGAAATTAAACTACAAATACATTTAAGAGTGTTTCCCATGTTTCCCATCACCCAGTCATATCAAAACTATATCCTCTTTATCTCACCACTGTTGTATCAAGATCTCAAGGACTGAGTTCACATAATACGGTTTGTTGAAAAATAGGCAAAGTGTACCTGCATGTAATTGTAAATGGGTTACTCAGCTATGTCATCACGGTTGGCATGCACAAACCCGGGGCAGAAAGAAGCAAGGTTTTGTATAGAAGCAGTGGAGGAAGTGTCATAGCTGACTTGACACTTAACTTCAAGGTCAGCTGATGACAGCTCCCTAGCAGATGGGTCATACTTAGCTGTCAGAGGTTCAGGGAGTTCATATTCACTCTCAGATGCTGTATCAGTGTCAGAATCCACATCTGTGTTGATGGCTGCAAATAAAGCAGCATCTGGACATATGTTTTGCAGAGGCTGGAGATCTTCATAGGAAATTTCTGTGTAATAACATACTATATATTTTCACTGCAAATGCAGTTTAAAATATTTGCTGATAGATAATTTGGATTTGTTAAAATTCTGAAATAGCCTATACTTGTGAACTATAATGTCACCTATGGCTCAGTGGCCTACCTGGTATATTTTGGAGAGTTGGTACACAATTTAATTGAAGTATTCCAGTTGGATGTCTCTTGGGTCAGCTGAAATGGATCATCTTAAGTTTTTGTGGCTCAACATTCTTTTGGGACAAATCCTGCCACTGATTAGGCGTTGATGTGCAGGCAACATCTTTGATGTCATTTCAACATCTTCTGTATCCTCTCATTTCCACTTAACACATGATGGCAGCAGTGTGGCTACAGCAAGAGGTGAGGCTCGAGTCATGGACAGTGTTAGTGCGAGTGAAACTACAAGATTTTTATTTGATGACTGATGACAGATCATTTTTGATAGACTTACCCTGCCATGTATGTACAATTTGCCGTGAGGATGTACCCAAAGGCCTTATTTGCATATACCCAGGTATCATAGGGTTTGGCTTTAGTGCCTTGCCTCTCGCTAGGTAGCACATTTGATCTAAGGATGCAAAACTCAGGTGCAGCATAAAAATATTTGATATTTTGTATGTGACCACATAGCAAGTCGTTGTAAGCGTCAAGAGATTTGTATGAACGCATCTTTTTCTTTTGTGTACACATTTGGTGTCTGGATTAGATAGTTAGAAATGTTAGGCCATTCGATAGCTGGTCATTTCATACGATCTACAATCCACAGATCTTCGTTGATTGTGTATGGATCTGGTAACCTCCCACCATTCCGAAGTGTACGTTTTTTTTTGTTATGGTCGGCACGATTAGGGGCACAAAGGCTTCCCACATAAGCCATGTGGAAAATTTACTAGCCTGTACTTTATGTACGGTAGTTTGTGACTGTACAGTGTGCTTCTCAAAAGTGGCAGGTGGTAACGTAAACATAGCTAGCACCTTAGCAAGCAGCTTGCAGTTTAATGTCAAATCATTAGATAGACAAAGGTTCAGATATGCAAAAGGTGATGACTAGCCCTCGCTATTTTGCACACCGCAGTCTGGTAGGGAAAGCACAGCTCTTGGCCATCGGAGGAGAATGAAGCGGGGTACTTTCCGTTCACTTAACCGTGAGTGCCCTGACGACCCAGAGGGGGCACTAGCGAACTCAGAATCCTTTATCCAACCTAACCCTTATCCCCATGTGAGGCTTGGTCAATTGTGCCCTACTAACTTTGGACCTCAGGGCGTGGTTGGAAACGATCAATTATATTTTTCCATGAGTCAAGGTGCGCTGTCACCAGATTTTGGCTAGTCTATCACTATCTTGGCCTTACTTTTAAGACTTATAGAACGGGGGATGGGGTGTGGGATCTCTGTCTTTTTGTATTGGTGTCAACTCTGCAGTGCGTTTTTCTGCTGCTGGTCATTTTAAGACTTTTTGCTTCTTTTATTCGCTGCTGACATGATGTCATGTTTAGTCTGATTGCCTGGCTGGGGCTCAGCCTGACCGTCTTGCATTGGAGCCTGGCGCTGATTCATTACCTCTGTAGTTAAATAAGAATTGGTTTAATTAATAAATCTGTTCTATATTAGATCGTACACATTGAAAATTGAGGAGAAAGATGAAGAGAATGAGATCAGGATTTGACGTGACAAAGGATATCTGGATTAAAATCCAAAACCAGCCCGTGGCTTGCAACCCCCCATTGCCCACTCAAAGCTACTATTGTTACCGTCTGAAGGGAACATGAATGAAAAAAAATTGTAGGTTTTCTCATTTTTTTCAATCAGTTTAAGCTAGAAAGGTCCATCCAATATGGAATAACACAAACATCTGGTTGGTGTGTTATTCTCAGCCTTTCCACTTTATTGTTGTTGTTGCCATTGTTAATTAGCTGGACATACAGTTCATGGAACATGACTAATGATGGTGCATTATATAAGTAGTATAAAAGACAGATCACTGTAAGAGTAAGAGATTGATCGTGTAGTGTTTGGATCTCTCTCTCTCTCTCTCTCTCTCTCTCTGTTCTCTGTCTGTTTCTCTCTGTCTGTTCTCTCTCTCTCTGTCTCTGTCTCTCTCAATGCAGTGCCATTATCAAAGAGTGGAATCAACTCAATCTAATGGATGCCTGTCTGAACTTCTGGGAAATGTTAGATGGGGGAACTTTTTTTTCATGACCGTTAATTCAAAATTCAATTATTTTGTTACCAGTCATGTCTCTCTTTCAAGCAGTTCAAGATGTCTTCCTTTGATTGTTTACAAGAGGAAAAGTGTGATTGTTGCAGAGTTTTTACCTCTGACGTGGTAGAATTGTGATGCAAAAACACTCTTCATAGCCACATGTCCAGAAAAAAATGGGCTTCATAAAAATAGAAACCCCTGACTGCTTTTAAATGCTCTGTTTGTTTACCAGAGCTCTGCATTAGGATCATTCATTTACGGGACAGTGATCTGAACGCTGTGTTCCGACCTCGGCAGAAGTCCTTCCTCGTCAGCATTCTCTCAACAAAAGGCGGGCTGTGCAGTTTCTCTTCTTGTCATATTGAAGAGCGAGCCTTGTTTTTGATGCACCCCCAAAAATCTTCCTAAATCACTTCTGACGGAAGACAAGGAGGCCAGTTTAATAGCTGTTTAATAGCTCCCACCCTGTCTGAGTGATTTGAAATCTGACCTCGGAAAAATGACTTCTAACACCTCTCCAGCACCTCGTCAGAGCACACCATGCCGTGATTTTCCACGGAAGAAAAATCAGCTATAGTCATTCAGCAATCGTGTGTAAATATCGAAGCACAAGTCTTTATTTATTAAAACCTGGGTTGTATTTTTGTTGTTTTTTCCATTGAAGGTTTCAGTTGTAATACATTTTTACTTGCCGGTTTCATTTTGGATGTTACAGGTATGGGACACACACCTGATTCTATTAGTTAACCAATGAGAGAGGTCCATTTTATGTGTCACGGTTGTTCCCACATTGAGGGGGTGGATATAGATTTAGGTGGAGCTTGGGGGATTGAGGCCGGAAGCCCCTCCTGATGCCCCGCGGTGGGTTTGAAGTCACTGCCTCTGATTTGTCTATTGCTGATGTGCACGCTCCACCACTGAGCACCACAGCCCCCTCTATTAGTCAGCCAATAGTCTTGGCTAATGACCTTGCTTTTTAGACTCGGGTGTGTTACTGATTGGTTGGAACAAAGACCTCCACCCACACCGGCCCTTTGTGGGTCATGTGGCCCACCCCTCATCTAGACCATGTGTTAAGAAATGTAAATGAATTTTAAAAGTTAGGACCTGACATGTCCAGCATGATCAATAGTGGATCAAATGAATGATCTCCTCTGGTTCAATCTGAGGGATGACCAGCCTGTACTTATCATAGATAGTGGTAATAATCAATAAACTACGGCCATGGAGAAGCCAGACATAATGAGACACGTGCGCTGTCGGACTTAGACATCAGGTTGTTTTATTTATTGTAAGCGCAGGCTTGAAACTTCTTCAGTTGCTCCATCCAAGGCCATTATAAAGGGAGGGTGATTGTGTTTTATTGCCCCACAGCCGAGGTTGGAGGAATTTGTTCTCCCATCCCATCGTACAGCAGCAGTGAGCACAACCGCAGGGTGGCGCCCGGGAAGTAATTAGTGGTTCAATGTCTTGCTGAAGCACAGCTCGACACGGTTTCTGCCGATTACTATGTGAACACCTAGCTCCTGAGCTACGCTGCTCCTCTAATACAGCTGAGCAAGATATCATGACTGATGCACGTATTGGCTAGATCTGCAGAGATCACATCCAGGCTGTTGAAAACTGAGATTACCTTTCAAATTAAGCGATATTACATTAAAAATGTCAAGTTTTACGTGTCGCAATTAGCTCCCACGTTGTGAGCGTGGACATGGACAAAAGTATTGATAAGGTAGGGGGATGGGGGGGTTGAGGCATGTGACACTGTACTGGGATCAAACCTGCGATGCCTGGTTTGTAATTTCCTGATGCACGTGCACTATGGCTGAGCTACCGCAGACCTGAATTAGCAGATATTGTCATGTCTAGATAGGTTGTCCAGTTTGTGTGGTTTCAAACCCCCGCCCCCACACACACACACTCAGACCAATGTAACATCAGATGTAACATCACCCATTGAACCCCATGCTACACATGGTGTCTGTGTGATTGTGACTTTCCATCAGGGCAGGTCATTTCACCAAAAGCCTTGTCATCACTTTGCTTCATTTTCATCCTTTATTCCCCGAGCTGCTCTGAATAATCCACTTCAGACATCACCAAAGAGGACAGCAGCCCATTGAGAGGCTGTCACCCCCCATAGAATCAGCCATCACTCAGCCATCAGAGATAAGAATCAGCGGTCAGGACGAGCATCGGTGAAGACAGTGACAGACGTTACTCGCCATTTTGAATAATTGAAGACTTGGCAGTCAGATTGCAGAAGGGGAGAAGGAAAATGTAACATTGTCTCTCTCCATCGCCGTCGCCGTGGGCCTTCATGACCCTGCAATAGATATCTGTCGCCGCGCCATCTTGCCCACAGAGGACAGACCAGTCCATCATCAGTGCAAAAGGGGGAGCGCCGCTTTTAAGTCAGCAGGATGGATCCATTGTTCGATGAAGGTCAGCGGAGAGGGAGGACATGAAATAGGGCCACACAAAGGAGACCGATAACAGCAGGTCACAAGGGACGCTCGTGAATGGCTGCCATATATTTCGAGGTATCCTCTCAGCGAGCACTTGGCGTCCACTCCTCAACCCACACACCCCATCCAGCTGAGCCTGTAGCCGGCCAAACTATTCTCTCTCTCTTCTGTTTGTTGGATTGAAGAAAGGGCTGATCAGCAGCTTGAACACATGAAGGAGTGGGTGACGTGGTCTTGGCGTGTCTCCCCTGTGAAACCCAGCGGCCTCTGAGCTGCTCCTGGTTTTCTCCCAGCTTTCTTTAAACTCACTCCTTAATCCATTAAGAGCTAAACCCGAGGAGGCGAGTCAAAAACATGGAGACTCTCTCTCCCCATAGAAAGAGGCATAAACAAGCACGGGGAGCTTAACCGTAATTAATTTGATGTATTTAGATAAGGAAAGCCTTTAAAGGCCCTCCCGCCTGTGTCATCATGACTCATTATTCCAATGGAGAATACTTTGTTGCAGGTCCAATAAAAGAAAAAAAACTCGCTTTGTCTACTGGGGCCAGTCTATTTAATTTATTTTATTTTATTGCCTTCTTTTGGAGCTTTTACCAACGATGGCCGAAAAACAAAACAAGTGTGGGTATTACTGGGAAACAGATGAATGGCTGGAGAGGTGCAGACCCTAAATTCCCAGGGATACAGAAGGAAGCATGTTGTTAATCAGAGGAGGGGTGACTGGATGGAGGTTTGGAGAACAGAGTACTACTGGGATCAAAGGAGAACTGGTCTGCAAATCAACTGGTCGGACTGGTCAACTCCCAGAGGACAGGCAGACATACAGATGAATAGACAGATAGATAGATTATCGACTTGGTTGTTTCCCCATGATTATATTATCAATATTATCATTATTATTATTATTATTGTTGTTATTGATATATTACAGTAGTATTAGAAGTGGTAGTTACAGTGTCTCTCTTGATATTAGTGTGTTGTGAGTATTGGTGGTTGTCTTATTAGCATTGTTTTGGTCTTTTTCTACCCTGAAAATAAGAAACAGGTGTACTTTGCCATAGTCCTCTGACAAAATCAAAATCTGCTGTGCTGAACTGTTCCAGTTGGATTGGGTTGAGTAACATTTCTCTGGTAACCGCAGCATGCAGTAAAGTAATTGCTCATAAATCTCTCATTCAGCCCCTTTTCCTCGGGGAGTTTCAAAAGCATGGCCGTCAAAAGGAGTCCCGCCAGTTTTCTGGTCTTTCCCAGTCTGCAGCTCCAACATCTCACCAGCCGGACTTCGATGGAGCTGTCACTCCAACACACCGGAGGTAGAATTCAGGAAGGAGTTTCTCTTCCACCAGCCTTCCCAGACACAGCAGGAGCACCACCGCTACTCACAGCCTGCCTCCATTCAACCCCGACCACTCTCAGCACAGCTTTTATCCTGTACTCTGAAGGCTTCTTCACTCTGAAAAGCACTTCACATGGCTTTGTTTCCAGTTTAGAGGGACAAAAAAACCCAAAACCCCAACGTGATCCAAATCTCAGCGCTCGCTACAAGGAAGACCAACCCGTAAATAAGATGTATTCATTTCGTCAAATAACATAATTTCTTCCAGATCTTGCATAAAAGTACTGCACCATTTTTTGTGCGGTTTTGCTATTAAATGTTGTTTTTTAAAACGGCTACTTAAGATAAGAGAAGATGAGATTTTCCTTTATTGTGGGCGGCATAGCTCAGTGGGTAGAGGGGTTGGTCATCTGGCGATTGGAGGGTTGCAGGTTGGATCCCCGGTCCTGCAGAAAGCATGACGAGTTGTCCTTGAGCCAGACACTGCCCCCCTAGCGCTATATGGTGGCTGCTCACTGCTCTTCTCCAACAAGATGAGTCAAATGCAGAGAGTTGTAAATTTCCCCTTGTGGGACTGACAACAATTATTATTGTTATTATTGTTATTATTCTTAATCCCAAAAGGGGGAATTTGCAAAGTGACCAGGTGTGTTTACAGGGTCAGGTTATTTTCCATCAGTTTCATCCTCTGATGTGAGTCTAATAACAGGGGTCGTCATGAATTGACACCCATTCTATTTGAATCTGTAGGTGAATGGAATGTAATTTCAGAGTCATCTGAGGCTGGATTGTGTTCACGGTAATACAAATGAACCTGATTTGACACCACGTGACGTAGTTGCAAATGGAAGCAACTCCTGACTAAACCGAGGAGCGTTTCCGACAGCGTGACAGATGATATAAATCTTTAGCTGAGCATCACTTTAATCTCATTTGCAGTAGTCATGCAGCACGTAATTTCAGTCCCGCTTTCACCTGTTCACGGGTAGATTGGAAACTAATATACTGTACAAACTGCCTTAAGTCTTTATCTTTTAGTACACTGCCAAACCATTGTCACGCTTCTTTAAGATGCTGACAGAAAATCCAATGAATCTCAATTGGTTTCTGTGCTGCAGGTTGGAGGTTGAACCGGGCACGGATGCGATAAAATCTACCATTTAGGTGCCCTGCCACGTCACGGTAATTGGAAGGTATGCAACATGCTGGGACTTACCTCGCTTTGGATCCACTGCAAGGTCTGTCCCACAAAGTCTCAGCCTAGTCTAAAAATATGATCTGAATGACTCGCTGCACAGGAAATATCAGAAGGTATATTAACCTCCACTCTTACCGCATCCTTCCTGTGCATTGATTTGGTATAATGGCTTTTTTTCTCCTTGACGCTAACTTGTTTCTGAGGACAATGAAGGTACGGTTGCTGAGCTATATTGCGTGCTAAGGCACAAGCATGAGATGTTATGGCTGTTATGGGTGCAAATTATGCTAGGGTGGCGACCATCAGGCCCGATAGAAAATGGCTTTTATCTTGCAGATGTCATCAAAGCAAGACAGCTGTGATGCTGTGACTCCAGTGATCTCTATCCAGAGTGCCTTGTGTGCTGATATTCTTTTTGATCGGTCCTTCCTCGGGGAAAGAAATATGCCGCCAGAATCCCTTAGAGTAAAAATATAAACTCAAATCCTGCATGCCTGTGAACAGCAAGGCTTCTACTCCCCCAGACATTTCATCACTGCTCTTATTTCAATAAAATCTTTGGGTGACACTCCTTGGGGTAAAATTCAATCAAACATACCGAATGTAATTCAATTTATATTCATTTTAATCCCACCCTCAAGCTATTGACAAGGGACACCATCTGTTTCCAAACACTGTCATTTTTTCTGCCTTTCTGTGCCAGGAGCTGCTCTCTCTCACTAAAATGTCAACAGGTTTACAACTCAGCATTCACATGTTTTTTTTCAACTCTCTTCTCGGAGGCAGAACTCGTGGTGATATATTCAAATTCGAATGAATGAGCAAAGACTGCACACTGTGTTGTTTTCAAAGGCTATTCTATTTGGCAAAGTTTCAGTTAGACCTTACTCGATTGGTAAGCTCTTCATCTTCTTCAGGCCTGAGGAAGAGCCAACTGTTCAACGAAGAGCTAACTAATATTCCTCAGGCCGAAGGAATCTCTGACTGATCGAGGAAGATCTAACTGTTCAAGGAAGAGCGAACTGATCCTCCTAAGGTCTGAGGAAGAGCTAACTGATCTAACTAGCCAAAGGAAGATCAGTTAGCTGTACCTTGAACAGTTAGATCATCCTCAGGTCTGGGGAAGATCGTGCTGATTCTAAGTTTGCCGAATAGAAAAGCTGTGGGGAGCAACTTGGTACGTAGACCTTACTCCTTCATTCTTGTATTGCTGTTTTTTCTTTGCACCCTAATATTTTTTGATGTGTGCATAATTGGTTCCTCCTCTGGTATATTCAAATAAAAATTCCCAAAGGTTAAAATCCACTTTGGCACAGCTGAAATCACCAGATGTTTTAAAGCCGTCCCAGTAACAAAACCCCCCCAAAAAACAAAAACAATTGTGTAGGCCTCAAATTGTGTTCATTAAATCTCAGCTCTGTAGGTGCAGACTTTTCCATACGACTACCACACCAACTTTGCTGTCATGAACGTGATGGTTGAGGAGAATCAGACTCCGCTGGTCATACTACGTCCGTTTTCTGGCGAAGGCTGTACCGGGTCCAACAGGACTCCTGGTTTTAATGATCATTTAATTCAAACGGTCTTGTTGTACATCTGCTTGTTGACTTTTGGATTGGGTTTTTAATATCCACCTTAGAGGGTAAGGCCACTTGTGTACAAGCTGTGTGGTTGCCAAGGCTGGAGCTGAGCAGCAGAACTGGCCTGACTTTTTCCAGCCTCAGAAAACCGGGCCAAGCCAGAAAGCTGCACTTCAACATGAAGCAGAAGAAAGAGAAAAATTAATGTTCTTCTGGTTGAACTAAACTTTATCAATGCTGCACCAAAGAGGTTCAAACGTGTCCCCAGTTAAAGGAGGAATTCCTACGTATAAATGAGTCACTATCATCAGATATTAATAACCATGAATTAGTTAAACTGATTAATGATTCATGTCGAATTTCCACTCGATAAGATATTGAAACAGCTGGGGTGGGACAGGGTGGTTATCTGCCCCTCGCTGGCTGACTGTCACTTTGAAAAAGGTGAGACGTAAAGCTGATGAACGGATGTGATGCACGCGGCTGTCACAGATTTCTTTGCACTGCTGCAGAGAAACAGATACCGGGTAGAGTCGTTTTTCAGAAACAAGTGGCGAGCCAGAGATATATTATACATGAGCTCTTTTATTCAGAATTGGAGGAGGATTGGCCAAGGGTAAGACTATCTGCCCTGCCAGACCGGGTTACACGTATGAGGAAAATATAAGACTGCATTGACGTTGCCACAAAACAAAGTCTGGGAAGGCATTTCCCCCAAAATAGTGAAAATCTGAAACAGATCAGATCATCATTTTATGTCTCTCATCCTCCTTTCAGCGCCGGCGCAAACAGCAGCCTGTCAAATCGACCTTCAAACAGTCAGGGGAAAGCTAAACGCGTGTTTTTTCTACCCTCACGCCATGGAGTCGAGATAAAGCAGCCTTGAGACTTGTTGACCCCGTTTGCCACTTCCTCGAGGTGATCGTGAATGTGCCTTTCGGTGGGAGCCTTTTCCATGAGGCTTTGAACGATCTGTGTGCTAGAACACATGGAGTTCTTGCTCTGACTCTGCCCAAGCTGATAAATGAGAAACCCCCCATGTTGTCAGCTCCTATTTGTCAGGTGAGGTGTTAGCGGGCTGTGGGTTTGTGAAGGGGAAACGTTTTTCACCGCCACATGATTCATGTGTGAGGGGAGCTCATCCATTAGGTTTCCGATCGCATATTCATCGGCGTGGAGCTGAAGGGAGTCGACGTGGAAGTGGGAGGCTGCACGCGGATGCATTGCCTACTGCTTCTGAGATAAAGGCTTGGGTATCTCCTGCTGTCACAGTTCTCTGCCTCTACGTCAGCAGGTATTGAAGTGGAGCTGCGGCAGATAAGGCCTGAAGGAAACCGCTGCGTTCATCACTTTACATGAGGCTGAAGTGAGATGGCGGCCTTTTGTTGCCCCACTGGTACAGGTCTCATCAAAACCAATGAGGAGGTCTGGAAGAAATGCGTCACCCAAAATTAAAATATATAGATGGCATCATGCCAACTTCTCTTCCCTTCACTCTTCATCTTTCGGGCTGTTACACGGTCATAACATTTAAAAGAGTCCTCTTCCTTTTTCATTTGATCACGCTCGCTTTTCTTTTTTTCTTTGCTCTCAACTCTCCTTTGTTCTTTACCTCCGTTGAGCTCCTGGTGTGAGCGTGGGGAGGGTTCCACTCAGACATGTGTTTTCTTCTAATGACAGGCCAGAGGCTCATGCACTAGACAGCTGCAGCGAAACACAACCTTATGAATCCAGTACCGCTGACTTGACTCTGGCTCACTCCAAGACTTTGTCTGTCTGTCTGTCTGTCTGCCTGTCTGTCTGTCTGTCTGTCTGTCTCATTTATTGATCTATGTCTATCTTTCTGTCTGTCTGTCATCTATCTAGCTGTCTGTCTATGTGTGTGTGTGTGTGTGTGTGTGTGCATATATACATATATATGTATATATACATGTATACATATATATGTATACATACATGTATACATATATATGTATACATACATATATACATATATATGTGTGTTTATATATATATATACACACACACACACGCATATATAT
>OMLC01081692.1:0-16897 GCA_900302585.1 Regalecus glesne
GTTAGATCTCTTGACCAGTTTATCAAGTCTCTTCCTGTCCACAGCTGGGATGCTGCTGCCCCAGCAGACCACTCCATAGAAGATGGCTGGTGTTACCACCGCGTTGTAAAATGTCTTGAGGAGTGACCCCTGACCTCCAGAAGACCTCAGTCTCTTTAGTAGATAGTCTGCTCTGGCCTTTCTTATACAGTGCTCTCAAGTGATCTGTCCAGTCCAGTTTATTGTCGAGGTGAACATCCAGGTACTTGTAAGATTAAATCCCTTTATTTGGTCACTGTATGTATTCTTACAATTGAATTACTCATCTACATTTAACCCATCCTATTTTATTGGAGCAATGGGCACCTGAATGGTTCAGTGTCTTGCTCAAGGACCTGGAGGAGCTGGTGATCAAACCAACACTATTCCAATTACTAGACCATCTGTTGTATTGCCCTTCAAATCTTCATCAGTAAAATATGGAGTCTGAGGGCCCTTTCACTCTATGATTTCCACTAAGTACATCAAGATGAAGGCTGCAATGGCCATTTAACTATGTGCCCATCCATTCCATGCCTGCTGTGTTGCACAGATAACGTGACAGAAAACATATAAAGCATTTCATTGAGTTTGTTACTACAAAAACAAAACTCTAAAATATTGAAATCAAGATGCTAGGGATTATGTTTTTTTTATAACAGAGCTAAAACACCCACAACATAGGCAGCTGGATAAATCAACACAAGATGAGCTCCTCTTTATTTTGTTCTTTATTACACATTAAATAGGAGTGGTGAGATTCATGGCAAAAATAGACTCATTTGAGATCAGATCACCACTCTACACTGCCCACAATGGGTTTGTTGTAAAGTGGTCATTCATTCACCCCCCTAGACCTGGACCGAGTCACACTCCCTAGTCACATACACAAAGAGTGAAACTCCATTACAGCAACATTCATTTAGACACACCAATGAAATGAAGCACAATTTACAAAATATGCACCTTTCAGTATCACAACTATACAAAGGTTGTTAAAATACGATCCGGGTATAAATGATACATTTCAGAAATCAGCTGTTGGCACACAATACAAGGAGGAATATTTCCGGTACAACCATTTTTTTTTTGATACAGTATTGTCAACATAATTAAAATTAAACAGTTATCGAATTAATGAAAAAGAGGCAGTACTACTTTGGGTCAAAATTCAGCAATCCTGAAACCGAAAGTGTGTTTGTCCTGATAGCATTGTTCCCCTAAAATGATTTCCAAGTGTCTCTTGAGCCATCACGACAAGTTTAGCATCATCATGACTCGCTTCTATCAACTAGATCAAATATAGGCAACCACATGACTCAGAATGCAAAGTGCGTGTAGGTTTCCTTTCAAACCAATCCAGACACTGGATAACTTCATTGATCTGCACCCCTTACCCCCAAGAGGACAGACTAAGCCACCTGGTGTGGCGACTGGTTGCAAAGAAAGTCTGTATCCTCTCAGCCCCCCGTGGCACACGGTTGCCTATGTGTGGCCTAAATGTAGCACTTAATGCAAAGAGAAAAAGAAAGAACGCACGTGAACGCCCGAGGGAGATAGTGGGAAATAGGTTGGAGGGAGGTTGAGAAAAGGGGAAGTATGTGGGCTGACCCAGGACTTTTAGTAATGAATGTGGATAATATTCTCTAAAAACTAATTTTATGGCAATTATTGCCTCATTTACAAACATCAGTTCCAGTTACGTCACTCTTATACACAAGTTTTATGAGAACAAATGTGAGAGAATAATTTCACTGGACAATAGTCTGTTGAAAGGCAGCCCAGCAAACAATTCAACATCTTAGTGAATAAATCAGGGGGGGGTTTCAAAACAGTAGAATTTTAAAATCCACATAAACTACACTGTTCCGAACACTCTTCGTGACATTGTACTTAGAAATGCCCCTGAGGGGAGTGGGGTAAGGGCAAAGGTGGTGGCTAAAACGTTTTTTTGGAATTGAAAGGAAGTTTCCTACTGAATAGATGCTTTACATCAACAAACCAAATCAGGAGATACAAGGTCGAAGCAGGAACACGTATGCCGCCTGACAAAGTGTATGAGGTACACTATTAGGACCCTATGACACCTATTACTGCGGCTGTTAAGAAATCATGATTATATAAATCAGACTAATTTTATAGCACCTGCAACAATGGGATGGCAAACAAGCAAAATGTCGCTTCAAATCAAGTATTCTCAAGCATGTTTTTGAAGGAAGACCACCATTGTAATTGCTTTGCAAAGAATCACTAATACAATCAATCCTGTATCCAACCCCAAACTCGACCACCTTCAGCAGGTGATACATCCCTAGAGTAAACCTAGGAGACTGACTTGTGACGAGGCGAGAACAGGGAACATGAAGTCGCCTGACCAACAAAACACTTGGCTGCTGGTCCCACATTATCAAGTTAAAGGGGAAAAAACAAAAAATCGTCATGGTCTGCTAGCACAGATTTTTTCACCATGTGTCATCATGGAAACTTTTTTTTGGACAAAATAGCTGATTTCCTCTTCAGATGTGGGGAATGCTAGCTAACTAAGTACTTAAAAAAATGGCTAAAAAAAAGCTAACACTGTATGATATCCACAGAGATCACAGTTCAGGCTCTGTAACCTGTATCACGCAGTGTTAGGAACAGTTTGCTATTCACACATCAAGGACAAAATGCATGCAAAAAAAAGTTTGTAGGCAGGAAATCACAACCCACATGATAGGAAGCATTGAAAAACTGCAAATGAATTAACCCATTATGGTAAGAAAACATTCTTGGAAGAAGGGACTTCACATGGATATGTTTATCAATGACAAAACTAAGCCATATTGAAGGAGTTGTAAGGATGAGCAAAATACACAGTGGCTACGACGTGGATTTCATCCATCTAAAATGTTGGTCCTTGCTCCACATCTGTTCATTTTTGTCAAATTGAACGGGATGAAAATGAACTCTTTGGCATCCCATACTTAAAAGGGCATCACGGAGCTTTAGTAAGCCATGGCCTTTCTGAAAAAAAAAATTTACTATACAGATTTATCCAAAATGAGTTGAGACATTATCAACTCGAGTTTTATAGAAAATCCAACAATTCAACAGATCTTCCTATAAAATCGAACTATCTGCTGGACCAACACATGTGGGCAACTGGCACTAAACAGAAAATAAAGCTTATTGGTTTCCAAGTAGCAAATAAATGAAAAGGCAAAAAAAAAGAGAAAAACAAAATCAGGTTCATTTTAGTATTTAATATGGTGTGTATTGCGAAAGAGGCTAATAATTTAGTGTAATGTACAAAACGTATTACTTAAACTGTTCGACGTGTTTGCTTTTTTAGACTGTCTCAAAAAAGGGGGGATGATTATTCACATGAGTGTACACTTTGTCTTGGACTTCTTTTTCTTCTTCTTTCCCTCCTTGCTCATCTTCTCCTTGTGTTTTCGGATTTCTCGCACTAATGTATAAAAGGCATCGTCAACGCCCTGGAGACAAAAGGAAAAAAAAAGGACAGTTATTTTAACAATGTATTACCAGAGCACAATAAACAGGAAATAAAATCAAGTGAATGCTAAAATAATGTGGCTCGGGTGTGTTAATCTGGTCTTGATTTTTGAAGTGGCACTCGGATAAGACTTTGAAAGCCAATAGGAATTAACTGAAGAATCCCAAATGTTTATTTTGGAATAAAAGACTGACCTATGATGTCTGTGAATAATTCTGTCCCAAAGCAAAGAAACAGAGGAGCCAAGGCTCCACTCTGTAATCTAATAATGATGGATGGCCTGAAGCTGTTCTGTCTCCAATGACAAAGTTCATGGAGTCTTGCAAATGTTTTGTCTAATTCCTTTATCTACATTAACTATGAAATATAGTTGGTGTGTCTACTAATAACCAGGAAATGTACTCCAGTCTTAAAAATAAAATCTTGACTATTGTTCAACAGTGCATTTCCCAACTTTGGCAAATAATTCTCAATAGGCCTGTGTGTCAGAGCACATCAATCCAAGCAATCCATTTCTGTTGGCATGTCTAAGAATAAAATGTCCTGCTTCACGTAGCTGGTTCAAAGAGAAAAGATAACTTCTTTTATAGCAAGGGACTGTGACTCTTTCTTTCTTTATATCATGTGACATTGACTCTCGAACAGGTAAGGATACAAAACCAACACAATGTAATCAAGCAGAGTTGAGATATGGGGGAGAAAACTACAGAACAAAGGCCTAAAGTCACACCAGGGTGTGACAAAAATGGCAAGAAAAGACACCGTGAAGAGAGATTTTATGCCTGCACAGAAAACGCTCACACAATCACTCACATATCCACACTTTCATTCACAGCACAATAAATCAAATCTCCTTGAAGACATTTTAGTACTTTTATTTGGACCCAGATTACCCAGATTGCTATGCAAGTCAGTGTTCCAGCTCATTCTTTTCTCTCCACCATTATTTCACAAGTTTAGAGTCATCAGGCATGATACACAAAAACACCAACAGAGGGAGAGAGAAACAAAAATCAACCGCTGTGCCAGCTTCCAGGGAGAACCTCACCACGATCACAGCAGAAACCAAAGGGTTAGCTTGGAGAGCCCTTCAAACACCAGTTCTCTCTGCACGCCCTCTTGTCTGCATCCCCCACTATCCCCACCAACACACACACCTGGCGGGGACAACGGCTGTACACTTACCCCTTTCACATCACAACACACTTTTTAAGCTTGACACAGCGCGGAGTCTTTTCTTCCTTGCTGAGCTTATTGAGCCGGTACAGCCTGATCTCCCGTACCAGAGTGTAAAAGGCATCCTCCACTCTCTGCAGTATGAGACACAACCTCCCTCAATGTTAGGGAATACAGGGGGGGACATACGGCTGCATTTCTTTTTTATTCTTACAGACAACGGCTGCATCTGGAAATTATCAAGTAGGCAGAGGGGGCATGTATATGTTCTAGTGCAAAGGAGCCAAGCAGGTTAGTGGTCTGAGATAAGTTTGCCTGCAAACGTCTGGCCAGCTAAGACTATATTTGTTTGTATTATGGGCAGACACCATTTAAGAGATGAGATTTCACTTGTGACGCCTGGCAAGAAAAAAGAATAACACTCAAATTTTTAAAGTACCAGTGACTACCAACGTCACCTGTAAAGTCATAACAGCACTATGTGGATGGTGGATTACAAGTACACCCAGATAGAGATTGGTAGAGAACTGTAAGAAATAAATCATCATATCATCATGTCCCCAGCACCAGGAGGAGCTGTAATTGCCCATATACAGACACATCAGGAAAGGGTATGCGTACAAAACAGCCATCCAGTCAAACTAGGCCATGCTCACAAGCACACACAACTTGATGTCACTACGCTGAGGCACATCCTTCAATAATTTGTCACAGTCACAATAGCCAATAAGGAGAATCATTAACCCTCGTGGTAATTACCAACAACACTACCATGCAGATTCCATGACGTTTGCTGATTTGATTAATTAAAATGCATGATCCATTACAGATGGCCCTAATGATGAAATCATTTCATATATTCCCGTAAAAGCAGCATGCAGTAATTCCACTATCCCACATTAATAAAAAAGTCAATGTATCAAAGACATTGCATTGCACATTGCCCGAGACATTTCCAAGCAGCATTATAAAAAAGGGGGAAGGGGGAAAAAAGACCAGAGGCACTGAATGCGGCACAAATCAAAAGCACCACCAAAAGGATTTTATGTGAAATGTTGAAATTATCAAGCCATTGAGAAGACACCTGCCACAAATGCTGTGAGCTTACCACTCCTGTATAATAAAACTTGATTCTGCAGTGAAATGTCATCCACGTGGCTACTGCATCTTTTCAGCCACTACCAAGGAGACCCAAATGCAACTTTCTCTGCATCCAAAATCTTTTATGGGATTGTGCTACAAGTTTTTGATGAACTAATGAGTTAAGTAACAGAGTCTTGAGGGTGTGTTGACTAAGGTGTGGTCATTCTGTGGTTGAACTCTCACTTGTCTCGTTTTGGCTGAGGTCTCGATGAAGGGGATGCCATAGCTGCGTGCTAAGTCCTGAGCCTGTTTGGTGTCCACTGTCCGGGACGGAAGGTCACACTTGTTCCCTACCAATACCATGGGGACATCCTCTGAGTCCTTCACCCGCTTGATCTGTTCTCTGGATATAGACATAATGGTTAGGAAAAAAGAAATATACAATATGCTTAGAATATTGAGAACATTGGATCTATATGATTTTAGAGAAGTCATAAAATGGTAGTGTATGGGTATACATACACATATACATGCATACACACACTCACACAGAGAAGGTATTCTAATAAAATATACAATCTATAGACATTTTAGAAGTTATTTACATATTAGAGTAGGCCATTTAAGAGAAACACCACTAAGATTTACATAAAACAAAGATTTACTGAGATTATGACTATAGATTCCTCCACTTCTATTTGCTCGACTATCTTACTGTTCTACGCAGGCCATTATCAATAGTAGTGTCTCAAGGTGGCAGGTTTGGAACCTACAAGACTTTCCTAATAATACTGAACTCATTGTTAAGGACCATTTAATGGGCAGACAGGATTCAGAAAGGCCCCTCCACTAATCACAACCCCTTGGCTCACCTATAGTGGTGAATGTCCTCAAAGGACTTGGTGTTGTTAATGGCAAAGACACAAAGGAAGCCCTCCCCTGTCCTCATGTACTGGTCCCTCATGGCGCTGTACTCCTCCTGACCTGCAGTGTCCAGGATGTCCAATAGACATGTCTCCCCATCAATTACAACCTGCTTTCTGTAAGAATCCTGAAAGAGGAATGGATAAGACACTGATCAGGAGTCCAGTTTTCACCCAAATCAAGCTGCCAACTGATTTTGTGCCAATTATGGCTTGTATATTCTATTGTAAGTGTCCTCATTAGAAAATAAGGTAAGTTATTCTTGTGCAGAAATACAGGAACACTGAAAGACATGGCAAATTTCCATTGCTCAGGTTCAGCATGAGTGTGTCAACAGTTGTTATTCCTTCATTTAAAAAAAAAGTTTTTCCAAGTTGAAAACCTTCATAAAATAAAACAGGGGCTTAGCACCATGCATAATTGCATCATGCGTATTCTAGCACAACTACATAATGTTGCTGACTTAGATGAAGCATGGGGAATTGAGGCCCGGTGCCTTTCCTGACACCCCACGGGGGAATCGAACAAACGATGTCTGAATTAGTATCAGTTCATATTCTATAATAGAAATAAAATATAATTTAACTAACTGATATTTTATTTTCTAAACACTTCTTAATACCGATTTATCCAAATTCCTAAAATCCAATTATTTGTTATAGTTGCTCAGACCTTTGGTTATCCCCTGAAAGCGTAGCCAGGCAGATAGGCACTGGAAATAACCTGTTTGGTGCCTTCTAAGACTAAAACTTGAAAAACCTGCTAGAACTCCACTTTTAAGCATTTTTCTTTTTCCCCACATACCAAAATATACAAAAAACCATGAAGTCACATACAAGCAGAGACAGAGTTTTTTACCTCAATGGTGGGGTCATATTCGTCCACAAAGTGGTTCTGGATGAGCTGGATAGTGAGTGCACTCTTGCCCACGCCACCAGCTCCCACCACTACCAGCTTATATTCTGTCATGATTCACCTGAAAAACAAAGGATGCAAAATGACATAAGATTTCAAATAATGATTACCCACATTCAATAGGACACGGTGGCAGTCATTATCATTAAGGGACATCATCACACCTCATCTGGTGATAATTAGGCATTTTAAATTTAGATTTTACTTTTCAAAATGAACATTCCATTCTAAAAAAAATAGCTGTTTATTTCTAGAAGAACTTGAGAAAAAACTACAATCACTGCAAACAGAAGGGTATTTGTTTTCCAACTTCACCAACAGGAGATTATGACCACACAAAGGAATAAAAACAGGAAAAGTGTGATGAAAAAAATCTGCAAAGCAGCCCAACTAAAAGAACAACAGGCTTTAAGGCACAGGGCAGTTAGCAATCCATATCTTTCTGACCCCCCCAAAAAAAGATTTACAAACTAATTTGACCTGTAAAACAAACTGTAAAACAAACTTCAAAATCACTACTGCCACTGCATTAGTTGAATAAAAGAAATACAATGGCAGGAATAAACTACCAACAGTACAAGCCACAAGTTCTGTGAACAACCCAATGTTTCAAAATTTTAAAAAACATCCAATGATATGTTTTGGCCAACAGCTACGAAATAGGAAACAACCTCGGGCATAAATCTATACCTTTTCATTAAGGTTCCACAACTGATGAACAACTGGGAGGCTTGCTTCTCTGACCCCTTTGTAAATTAACAATCATCAACGGTGGTAGCCAGCCTTTGCCTAAATTATGGTGCATGTTGCAAAGTGCACTGTAGAGCCAGCCCCTGGGGTCAGCGAGCAGATTACTATGCCTTGTCTAGACAAAAAAGAGACCCTACTTTGAAAGTATTCAACTCACAATGGTACACATTTACTACCGTAGCTTGCACTACTGGTGTATATTTTAGTAAATGCAACCTAAATGTGTAACCTACATGTAACTCATATACTCCAACAATGAGGCAGTCCGGTGCAACCATTGTACAAAGTGGGCCTGTAATAAAAGTTATCAGTAACTATCTTTGAGTTAATGGTAAGGGCTATAGCTAACTCTTGCTTCAGATATCTTGCTTCAAATTATTTTTGACTCTCCGTGGCTGTCTCGAGTAATACCGGTGTCAATTGTTTCTATTATAATGAACAACGCTGACTGACAAGTGACTACACCTGTACAGTCAGCTGCTATGTACCAACAGCAGCAAGGATAAAGGCCTACGTATTAGTAATGTTTCACACACCCACACACAAACACTACATAACAATTACATAAGAAATAAAACATTATCTAAAAGTACTGCTGTTAGATTGTGACTGTCCCGACATATTCACATTTCTCCAATAGTCCATCCCTATTGAGTTGCCAGGTTGGTTCTACAAAAGTCTGGAATCTGTAATAGGTTACGAGCATTTGGCTAGCAAACTGTATGGCTAGGCTAGCCTAGCTTTAGCGCACACAGCCAGCAATGGCTAGCCCTTATCGGAATAACCCTTATTACATCACGATACAACAAAGGTAAAAAGACTTTACCATGTGCCAGACAAAACCAAGCACAACTCATTCATAAAGGAATTAACATACTTTAGCCGCCATAAACAAGCTACCGCATATATCTGCATTGCAGGGCCAGGCATAAGGTTAATAATTGGGCGTAGTTTGCACTAACAACGATACGTTTCCCTATAAAATACTTCGCCGATAATGTCAGCAGTAAACAGCTCCGAGTTAACGCTTGAATCTATTTAGACTACAAAGACGGGAGGTCGAGTGCTGCACCAGTCTATCCCGAGTGGACATATAAATGGATCAATCCGATCCGTTTGTTTTACCTTTAGCGTGTGGAGTTCCGCGTCCGAAGTAACGACCGAATAAGTCAAACAGATAATCCTCCTTTTTCACACGATCTCTGCATTTCCTACCTCACGCTGAAACGTCCGCATTTATGATGCTTTGATTTGTTTCGAAAGCCAGAGGGCACATTCGAGTGGAGTCAAATTAATCGATTAAACTTTCCATTTGATCCAGCGTTCGGCCTAGCTGCTCAGGTTGGCCTTTACGCGAATATGGGCGGATACCGGGTGCAGCGTAGTACAGCTCACTTTACCCAGAAAGCCTAGCTGGGGATTTCAGCCGGTTTCGGTGTTATCAATTGTCTAATGTCGCAATGTAAGCGATGATGTACATTATCCTCCCCCTTCCCACATACACATACATACACATACACACACCACATTGAAAGCCCTTTTCTTGATTTTGACATATTATAGGATCATTTTCAGAGACGGTATAGAGTCCGATTGAAGTAGTGCATGAATGTTTTGTTTTTCATTTCTATTCACAATTGTGTTGGAAATTTTACCAATGTCTGCACAAGTATTGATGTTGATAATTAACGTGTTGTACTATATAGGACACATGATGGTCAATTTCAGGACATTTCCCGTCGACATAACGACCTCTTCCACCGTCTGCAACAGAGACAACAACGCATAGAGGGCGACTCTACTATATATAGGCTCTAAATATAACTGGAAAGTGCTGGATGGACGTCATTCCCAAGCAAGGAAATGATTCGGCAATCCCTTTGCCGGGTTTCCCTGTGTTTCAACAAGGATACAGTTTGCGCTCCGTATGCGCATCATGAGGTCCTTGAAATAGGCAAACAAACATACGGACAGGGATTTGGAGTGGAGAAAACAATAAGAATAACATGATAAATAAAACGAAACATTGATCTACAACAGATCATTGAAAGCAGTAATCAAAAAATGAGTTTTATCGTTATCGAAGCCACATCTGGAACAAAATCCTGCGTTTATCAGGTTTACTTGCAGATGGGATATGGGCATGTCACCTTCAGTCTTTTCTCCAGACTCAGCCCAGGCCTAAAGGGATTGCAAGTTATTTTTAAAATGGTTTTGAAAAACATGGATTCCCACCAGGATGAAATTTTAGAATAACAAGACAAATCTTTATCATCATAAATAGTATCACATATAAAGTAGGAAATTTATTTAACAATATCTCACTCAAAATTAATCTGGTTTAAGTTTTATTTTTCACAAGACTTCATGGGTAGTGTTTATGTGAGTTACAGGTAGCATCTGAACTCCAAATCCGTTCAGTCCGACTTCTTTCCATCATACAAGAAGCAACATAAGGCATACTAAATGTGAATGTCTGATAATAACAATAGCTAATAATAAGGGACAAATGCAGGTTCTCAGAGGATTACTCACAACAGCCTTTGCAGTGGATGTATTGTTCAAATGATTGTGTTGTCATGATTCCGTGAAAACCACATCTTAAAGTGGAAGAATGTTCATTCATTTAATCGCTCAAGTCCCAGTCCAAGTCAACTTGGACTGTATGGGTAACGGTCAATCACAGTTTCATTTTAGAAGGTTTTTAAATGCCGGCATTGGAATCGGTCGCTGCTGTGGATCCTCAGAATAGGACAACCCCACAGCAAAATCATTAGACAACAGGAAACGTGTGAGATGGGGAGAGAATCGGAATGTTTTTGTTTTTTTACCATCGGTAAGAGCTGGAAATGGCTTTAACCATAAATGTGAAGCCTTCCCACTTACTCACTACCACACTAACGGGACTAAAGTCAGTTTGTTTCCTCGTTTCTAGTTCATTTTGACGGGGATAATGTTACGGATATCAACTAGCTTGGGTTAGCTGGAAGGAGTACGTGGTAAAATCCTCACACCCATGTTCTTTGGGCTAGGGGTGTGAGGACTTTACCACACACTGCCGCCAGCTAGCCCATGCTAGTTGGCATCCGTTACAATTGCAACAAAATATTTTGTTCATCTATTCATTTTGAAATGAAGTATGGAGGCATCTAACCTTGAAGTTTGTTTTCATAAATATGAAGTTTTGTTAATTTTCTATAATAGGTAAAGTCAAATGTTAATCGCCTTGTTAATTAGTATACACTGCCTTGCACATTTCTCATTAGATGTCTGGAAATTAACTTCCTCCACAACGATGGGAACTTCAGTTGCTAGTCGAGACACTAGAGGGCACTAAGCATACATTCATAAAGTTTCATCTTTCTGTCAACTTGCTCATAGGGCCCACACGATCTGACATCGTTCTGTTGGTGTTGTTCCCACGACACCATAATTAATGTTGCTCCCGGACCGTCATTGCAGCGGACCAATCAAGGTTTTTGTGATGTCAAGCCAATGCAATAATTTGCATAGACTCAAAAATAACTCGAAAAACACCAAAGCCTGTGACATGACTTCAATTTATAACCTGGTTTACCTTAACCGTAACCCATTGCTAAAACACAATCCAATCTCATAAGCGCCTTTCCCACTTGAGTGACAAGGCCACAAAAGCACAACAAACATGGTCGGTCCGCTGCAATTATGGTCCCGGAGCAACATTAATTATGATGTCGTAAGAACACCAATATAATGATAGGTCTCAAACACAAATACATACACATATCTCAAATGCTATGTCAAATAATGTCTAGTCAAATAAGTATTGTTTTTTTCGAAATCCAATAACTGAAATCATTCTAAGTGTGAATTATGATACAATAGTATTGCATCTTCTTCAAATCTCTTAAACTCATTTCCCCCCAGTAAAACAGTTGTTGATGTGGATTACCAGCATTGAGTTGAAAAGGGAGCTCCAATATTTGGGGCCACAGTCAAACCCAAAATGGGGTGTTAGCCGCATTATTTCAAAGTTAGGTAACTTCCTAAATCAGTCACATCCTATTATTTCATCGTGTTGATAATCAGGCTGTTATTTCCATAATTCACCGTTAATCCAGGAAACAATAAACCAGCCTTTCATGAAATTAGATAAAAGGGCTCCCCTGCTCTGTAAGAGATTACACACTAGAATTGAGAACTGGGAGCTGTTTTAGATTATTTTTCCATCTCTCTTTGGCAATATCAACAAAACTACTGGAAACTCAAAAGTTGATTTTATATCCCTGGATTTATCTATTTACATAAAATTGATAAATCCATGGATTTATGAGCCCCTCCTCGTTTACAAAGGCAAAGAGCAATCCTTTACTTCTACTGCACTTTTCTTTTCGTTCCTTAACTACTTGACTGAGCCTGTGATCATGGGGTAGATGAGATTTCCATCTCCTTTTAGGTAGGCGTCCCGTCTTCACCCCCTCAACACCACCACCTTAATGTGTACTGGAGCTTTAAAATGGTCCACAATGCTTTGCGGTGTCCCAGTTCCGATGCAGGGGTAATGAAACGGGGAGAGGGTGATTTTCCGCAGCTCATTGGTTCAGACCGCAAAGACTGGCGCAACGACAGCGATCCGAAAACTTTGAGAGCGGCCCCTGAGAGGTGTTACCTCCGTCGGGTTTTTACCCTCGGCGTCTTCCCATCACCCGTCCCCAGGCGGTCCCTCACGTTTGTCGCAGTCCGCCGAAGTGATTTATTTGGACATCAGCGAAGGAGGACCAAACAGCGGTAGGCTATTCATCCCTCCTACCTGTGTTTTAACCAACTTCGGATCGGCAGCTTGAGTTGAGTCCCGTTTGCGCGATAGCTTCAACCTGAAGGTAGCCTGAAGAAGACCGATGTGTGTGTCGAAAGAGCAGCCGCACATTGGCTCCCCTATACCAAGGGATGAGATAACGGAAACGTTATTCTAACGGCAAATGCTACGAGAGATTAAGTTGGGCTCCTCTCAAACCCAGCACTGCCTGTGATAGCGATTTCGTTTAGCTTGCTCACTCGCTGCTAACAATTAAAGGAAGGCTGGAGCTAAATAATATTTGTTTATATAATGTTTAGTAGTTGTTTTCTTGTAGCACATATGAGGCCTCAAATCTTTTTTAACGCTTAGGGCGTTCATTTTGTCGACTGTGGAAGTTTATGACTATCTTAATATGGGTATAGTTATTGAGTGGTGTCATTTGATTGTCTTAAGTAGGCCCGCATACTTATATGTTATTTTCTAGACCCGCACATTTAAATTCTCTCTACGCATGTGCCTAACTTTCCCCTCTAAACACCGTTTAACTCCATTGCCCCGGACTGGTACTAACCTGCAGAGTGTTTTCTTTCTCGAAATCTCTCCAGGGCTCAAGTCCAGGTTTTGACCCATAAGAATCCCAAGTTGTTCTCAGAGTAGAAAGACTCTTTTTATTATTTAATAATTGGCATAACTGAAGCCTCTGTTGCGTACAGTATCACCATCCATCTGTAGGTTAGCGTCTTCTTTATGTATACGACAAAGCAAAAGCATTAGCCCATATGTAAAACACAGGTTTGAAAGATAATGATGATCCTAGTAGTAATAATAATAATAATATTGATAATGATAATGTATGGTATGATGTGTTAAATAGGTGGGGGCAGTCCTAGATGCTGTTCAGGTCAGTCTTCAATGTTTTCTCTTATCTGCAATGAAACAATATGCATGACTATCAGATGATTCAAGTCTTTTAGATACTTGAGTCATTCCTCAAGGGGCAATTTGAGGTAAGCAAGTATGCAAACAAGTACACACGTGATACATTCACCCAGATAAGAAAATACAACTATGGCAATATCAGATAGTTTAAACTGGACGGGTCAGTCAGCTGGCCAACCGTATCCAACATCACAAAAGCTCAAAGGAGTCAAAGTGTGTCAGAGTACAAGAATTAATTGGACAGTAAACTGAGTGTCTACTTTACTGTAGCTGCTCGCAGAGCCTTCCGGTGTAAAACCTCACATCAAGTCACATCTCTGTTTGTTTTAACATACAGGCAATCTCAAACACATTCCTGGTAGCATTAGGTTAAGCAGTCGTAGAGGACGTGTGGGTTCAGAGATAATCTTACATGCTTTCTCCTGGACTTGTGCAGCATTGAGCTGTACTGGGGATGTTTGTGTTTGGCCTATAGTTCTGGAGCTGATGGTAACGACACTTTACCTTTGGTTCTCATCCTTTTGACAAAGTGACATAAACCAGCAGAGCAGTGAAATCTGATATCTGTCAAACTTGTTTCAGAACTAATAAACATCCAAGTTGGACCCTCCATTGCCCCATTAATTGTTGCTGCTAACCCGCTGCAGTAGTCTGCCGGTTCTTTCAAAGCTGGCTTGTGAGTAGTGAATATGGCATGGGAACAAAGGCGGTATTATGGCTGGCTAAACATGCTGTCCAGATGTTCGAAATCCTCCCGGCACTGACCTACGATTTGGGGGAGGCTGCACCAGGGCCTAATAGTCCGACGTCAGCCAGTCTCCTGGGTTCACTGAGGAGTCTAGTACACGAGCCCAGGGTGCTGCCTCGAGCGTGACTAGACATGGATCGAATCCCATGCTTCCAGATCTTCAGATGCAAGTAGTAACCTAAACCTTTCTGCAAGCGCTAGGCTGCTCTTGGGCATTGTTCTGCCATGCTTATGTTCTGAGGAGGCCTCCCAGGTACTTTGATATCAAGCGTTTAAGACAGAGCGAGAGCAGATTTTGCCTTTGAGAGCAGAGACATGGGCTGGCTCCTCTTATGTTGTGAAACATGTATAGTTTTCTTTTGGGGAAAATTAAGCAAAACCTGTAGATTTTGTGTGGACTATAGATATAGTAGATATACTATCTTGAGTTCTGTTGGCTCCAAGTTTTAATTCAACATGGGTGTGTAGAATACGCAGAAATCTGGATGGCTATGAAATGGCTTTTAATTGAATTCATTATCGACTTCCTTCATTTGAGGTTGTTGCTTTATGACTGATGGTGTGGGTGTTCATTTGACTGTGCCTCTGATTTAAAAGAGAAGAGTCTCATATTGGTTAAGAGAGGCTTCTAGAAGGAGCAAATTGCATAACGTAAATATCAAGCATGTCACCATTTTGAAAAATATGAACTGTATTTGTTTTCTATTCATTTTAATACAATTTTATAGGCCACGTGAATTTACCGAGAAGTTTGGTGTCTCCCATGCAGTAAAGTCCAAGGTCTCCATGAGCCGATCCAGAACAGTCCTTTATTGGAGTGGCATCATTCTGCAGGCATGTTAAAGTGAACCCCTGGATTAGGTGGTAGAGGAACCCATAGCTCGCTTATCTCTAAGTCACAGCTCATTGTTTTCTCAGTGCCCAGGAATGCATACCCTGCATGTTATCAGCTCCCACGCTACAGGATCAAGGCCCATCTCTGGTGATAGTCTTGCTCTAGAAAGTTCACACTTGAAAGAGGGTCTTGTATACAGGTCGAGACTAAAAACACAGGGGTCCAAGAAACTAGGAACTAATTGTTCTGGCTCCCACCTCCAGTTCCTCTGCGCTCTGCCGCAGGGGAGCGATACACCAACCTGTTTTACATTATGGTTTGTTATCGCTGCCCTGGAGATTACCCTGGGTTGTTGTGTGAGGGCAGCACTTCACAGCAGTCTAGGGGAATTTTTTTTGGGGGGGGGTTCTATTCCGTTCCAAGAGAGTCACCACCAGCATGACCACAATAAACCAGAATCTGTCTGGCTACTCACAAAGATCTGCCTCACATGAGATCTGCTACCAATTACAGCAGAGTATAAATTACTAGTAATTACATGTTACTCTACAGGAAGTGCAATTTGAATTCAAGTTGGGTTGAACTAGACAAGAGAAGTTTCAAAAGCATCGGAGAGAGATCTCTATCACCCACCCCTCTGCGGAGTTTACCCGTTACCTTTACATTCACAGAGGCAGGGAACATTGACTCGGGTCAGAAACTTGGTAGAATTTACTTTTTCTTTACTTGCACTGAATCTGTGCCTTTTAAACCTTCATTGCTTTGTACTTATCCTTTGCAAAATGATTGTGTTGTTTTTCCACCTCGGTGAACAATGGTTACCAAATTGCAGGAGGAAGGGGGATAATTGTGTCTATTCATGTCGGTATCAGCTTGGTGGAACATTAGGGTTTTCCTGCTAGATCATTGTTCTCAACTCAGTCCCGCAGTAGGGGTGTCAGTAGTGACTCTGTTCTCTGCTTTTGTTTAAATGTAAGTAGTGCCTGTTCTATTCTATTCAAACACCTTTTTTAGGAAACTGTTCAGTGCTCAAGACAAATCATGAAACAAAGATTTGGATTTATTTATTTTACACCATTGGACTGTAAATCTGCCATACAAGCTGAGACATTACATGCAATAACCTTCTGGTGCTCCATGATAGAGTGGGAGACCATGTGCATAGAGAGACTCTGTGTTTAGTACATGCATCTGCAAACAATGGTTTATGACTTTTAATTATGTATGTGTGTG
>OMLC01081696.1:0-19341 GCA_900302585.1 Regalecus glesne
CCAACACGTCGGGTCAGGACTCTACACCCACCTACAGGCGAGTGGCCACTCATTCAAGGATGATGATGTTCACATCCTTGATAGGGAGGAACGCTGGTTTGAGAGGGGGGTGAAGGAGGCCATTTACGTGAAGAGGGAACGACCGTCTTTGAATAGGGGTGGTCCAACATGAATGAAACAGACGGGCTGCGCTTTAGACGCCTGAACCGACCGCAGGTCATTACCGACTGCTGTCAAAATGCTTTTGTTCTGGATAAGGTGATTTTTTTGCTTTTAAGGTGTTGCAGATAGGTTAACACTTGTTTGAAAATGTATGATTCTGAGGTGATTCCTTTGTCCCAACAGGTGAACCAGTACTTCACCAGTAAAACAAACAAACAAAAAGAATAATAAATAATCACCTAAAATAATATCTAAGTTTCATCACATTAGCTATGGAGCCAAAAAGTGTTGTAGTTAAAAAAATAGAAGAATGCACACAGTAGAGTGCAGAACCCCTCCAAGCATACCCCCCTCTTCTCTGGTGCATAGACTTGGTGACAATCCATCCTTTTTTTTGCCTGTCAGAAGATAAAATACAGGGGTACTTGCCTGTATATCTCCCCTTCTTCGGTTCATAGGTATGGGTGAAAAAACAACCTAGCAGTTAGCACTCAATTGTCGTTATAACAGTTTTTTCAAATGTTTTGAATCATTGCAACCAGGAGAAGTCCTTGATCATATAGTCATAGCCACAAAAAGATTATTAGGTTGATAGGTTCAGTAGTAAGAAATATTGGCAGTGACCAGATACACTCATGCAAGGGCATGATATTCCTGCCGTTATATAACTTTTGCGCGTGACCAAGTTAATTGAATGGGAAATATGAAGAAAAACATTTTTTGCGTAGTTCTCAAGCTAAATATCTGGAAGTATTCATATGACTAATGTCCTCTGAGGGAGGGTAACGAGGTATACACATATGCATTAGGACTATGCCTTTGTGAGATCAACTTGTAGAATTTTTGTCAAAATGGTAAATGGACTTGTTCTTCATCCACCCATCCATCCATCCATCCGTCCATCGTCAACTGCTTATCCGGTGTTGGGTTGTGAAGTAGACTTGGTCTTATATGGCGTTTTTCTATTCTAGCAACCACTCAAAGCACTGTGCAATAAAAGCCTCACATTTACCAAGGTACGCGGTGGGGTACAATCCCACAATGCCTGACTCTTAGGCGTGCACAGTCTCATTAGCTTGTCAAAGCTAATGAGACTGTTGCAGGCAGGGAAAGTCCCACCTCCCCCTGAAACTACCAAAGACCCTGTGTAGCTTCTGCTCCTCAGTCTAAATTATACTTCACCAAACCAAAAGGGCAGTCAACCTGTGTTCATGTTATCTGGTTGAAAAAGGCCTCCCCTTTAACTTGGTTAGCAAAACAGACAAACATCTGGTCAGTTGTGCCTATTTCCCACATCTGCTCAGCATAGTTCTTGTACGGTTGCACGTACCAGGTATAGGTTATACAGACACTATTACTTGGTCAATGTAAATGGGGGGGGTCTAAAGATAATATACTGTATGACAAGGTAGGTACTTGAAGGGTGTATGCATGATTGATAATTATTGATAATAATGATAATTATTATTATTATTATGATTAGAATCCAGTGTCACCTTAGAGTTGTCCAGTGCTGTAAACATGTAAACTGTAATGAAGGATGAACATATAGCACATAGATATCCCACGCAAATTTCACTGAGCACAGGGCCAGTAAGAATGCTGTGTTATACAAAATAATATTCATATCCACAGACTACAATGGCTCAAAAGGCAAACACTGTTTCGAGAATAGGGATATTTGAACATATTGATACACTTGAGTTTCATGTTATATTTTTAGGTATTGTATAACTTTGACTAGTTACTAGACTAGAAAAGTGATATATAAAGTGATATACGTTTTATCGATTCTCAGAAACACCATCGATGTTTGATTAATAGTTTACATGCAAAGAATCATGGTAGACAGTGATTAATTTTTGTAATGTGTAAACCTAAGAGTATTAGATAGCAGAGTTGTAATCTATCTTCAGTCGTTTAACTCGTCTATCCAAAGTAATAACATAAACTAAGGCAGGAAGTGGAGGATCCACATAGAGCATAGGCCTATGAAAAATCACAATATTTCACCTTCCTTACAGCATCATAATATATCACAATATATTATATCATCACTCCTGTATCAATATAGGTATCCATTGTCATATGTTTGCCAATACACAACCCTAATCTAAAACCAGAGCAAAATCACACTGGATAATTATGGTTTTGTGAATTGGCTTTTTACAGTGTATTCCCTTCACACCACAAGATGATGGCAGCAAAGGGATTTTCTGTCAAATTCCACATAGCCACCGGAAAAACCTTTAATAGTGGAAAAAGGATAGGCCTCTTTTCATAATTTGTGGACAATTGTCAAAATATCCACCACAGAGCTCTGGAATATATTTATATTCCTTTCCTGTCAACAAGCATCAAACAGCCACCACCTTAGTGTATATAACCCCTGTGAGGACATTGCTCTGGCACTCTGTATTGTTGTAATAACATTGGCAAACTCCCCATTCGCCCTCAGTTCCTTTCCTTTAGGGGCAAGGCTCACAAATCCCAGGTCTCAGAGTATGGGCGACAAAACTGGCCCTGGGCCTGGAACAGTAGGTCTTTACATACAGATAGTCTCCTGTTTACAAGAGAAATCATCTCTGCAAACCATGCTTTCTTTGACTAATATAGGGCAATCGAATTCCTAGTTCATTGCTATGAGCTCATGCTCCAGCATGGTCTGTATCAGCGGCACTGGAGGAAACGTGTATAGGACTGTCTACTGTCATTGATGAGCCAGTGCATCTAATTTAAGGGTCATACTCCAGTCCCATGGTGAGCAGGGAGAAGAACATAGAGCACTGTGCATTTTCTCGTGAAGCAAAATGATTGATGTTGGCTCTGCTTAACCGAATCCATATCTGTTCGACTACATCGGGATGCAGTTTCCATTGATTGGGCAGTGGAAAATCACTGGAGAGAAGGCCTACCCCACTGTGCAATATTTCCAGGATATGCAATACTCTGAAAGACAGCAGGTAACTTCTGCTCAGTAGCTCCATAGACAGGATTCTGTGAGAAAGAGAAAAGGGGAAGAGAGTATGCCCCTCCCTTTGTTAATGTGCTAAGTTTCACATATAATATTGCTGCATACAAGGACATGCTCGTCCGACAGCTGGCCCATTCTATAAAGTTGTCTTAGAAACCACAACATAGAACTCCAACAGATGGAGTATGCCATGACCTCTCCTCGTCTGTCCAGGTCCCATTCACACGCACATTCCTGCAGAAGCCCCCCTAGCTCAGTTCGGATGCATCTGTGGTGACCAGAACACATTAGAAAACCCAGCCTGGAACAGCTCCCCTATTCAAATGTACTCTATTTCTCCATTGGAACAGAGTCCAAAAACACGCACCCTCTCTTTTCTCTAATGAGAGAACGTTGAATACTCCAAACTCCATTCGATCCACTGAGTGTCTCTCAATCTTTGAGAAAAGGCTAAAAACTTAGCTCTTTTCTGAACACCTCTACACTTAAACTCAACGTGATAGACTTGATTAATGAAAAGGTGGGGGATTCTACTTCTATTCACTATGTACATTCTCACTGCCTAATGGCATCTATGTTCTATTGGACTCGAGCTTAGCTTTAGGACTCTTAAATTGTTCAGTCCAGATTAGATCCTCAATTGTGTTGCACTAACTCTTAAATGTATATCACTTTGGATGAAAGTGTCTGCTACATGAAGTTGTTACATTGTCACGTGTAACAATGTTACTGCACAGCAGTGGAATTTTCTCTTGATCAGCAACTCCAGAAGCACCACTGAGATCATAGACACCATCAGTCCCAGCAGTGTGATGCGGGAGATCTTATCTGGGCTTCATGTTACAGAAAGGAGTAGGAGGGTACATCGGAGTGCAATGGGAGTGCCCCAAGCTGTTAGGGCTCTGTGTAACAGTATCTGGGCATACTCCTATGCAATGCGCCCTCCTACTTCTTCCTGTGATAGCAAGATGATTGAATTTTCTCCAGATCTTGTCTGAATGAGTTAGTGAGCCCAAAGGCTTGTTGGGCCAACTAACTGTCTGCATGCTGCATCTCAGGCAGCTTCATGAGTTTTAGCCACAGGTGATGGTGGGAGACCACGGTCATGCCAAGGCCTCCCCTAAAGCTATTGCTGTTGAGCTTGAGAGGGAGAGGATGAAATCAGGCATCCTGCATGTTTCATCCAGCGGTCTGGTGAGAATATCTTTCTTCAAGACGCGTAGCTGCACAGCAGCACTAGTTGATCAAGTCATTCTTGGTTTAAAGGTCTTCAGCACCGACTACTCAGGAAGGTTCTGTTTCACCTCCTCCACATCTGCCTTCGACCTCCTCCGAGATACCACCTGAAGCAGCGAAGGAAAGCTCATCCTCAGACGGCACACCAAGCCATATATTGTTGATAGTGAGGATGAAGTTGGCTGGGTCTTCTTCTATACCTGTGTACTCAGTAGTTGGGAGGATTTTATCCATCTGATCACTTCATGACGTCCCACTTCCTCTCTGAATTTGTTGCATGGAGGATTCAGCAGGGGATCTCCAAGATTAGTTGAGGTTTCTGGTACTTTCATAGGAATGCCAGGGTCCAGATTCCATGGTCAACAATGTTGACTTCTGGAGTTGGCATCAGTGCACACGGGTACCTTTGGTTACAAAATGCTACTTTAGCATGCAGCATATCCCCCCCAAAAAACATTGGGTAGGGATAATGATCCATGGTGGAAAGAAAAACCCTCAAGCACTGGATTGAGGGTGATATTTTGCCCTCACAGCTTTGCCAGCTCTGCTAGACCCATTACAAAAAGTTTTTTTCTTTTCATTAGGTGCCATTTCACTTGACAAGATAGCTTGCTAAACTAATGAATAAATTAATCTGGAAGTCATGTTTATAGAAAGAAAATTTTCATTACTCACACAAGTGAAACCTTCATTATGAACTGACTGCAGGTATGCCCACCCCTTATAAACAATACACTTGCATAATGACTTAAACCAATGATGCATAGCTGCAGTCAGCTTGGACTGAAGATGTCACCTGTATGAATGATGAAATACTTTTCAATAAACGTTGTATCCAGATGAACTGATTCATTTTTGTGTGATTTTCTTACCTGGATTATTTTGCATGCATAAAGACACATTTAACTGGATCCAAGAAAAATCACCATCTGTATCGCAATGCAATCTTTAGAGTAATTCCCATGGAAATACTTGGTGTCAAAACAAAAGGAAATGGGAGGAGCTTCATAAACATATGGCACTTGCTCAATGATCTTAGTGACTAATTCAAAGAGGAAGTGACATCTGGACAGGAAAGTTCTGGATGCCCCTCTACAATTCATTCTGTGAATCATTTGTGTATAAGCAATAGTATGCCAGGAACAGTGTGCACATTTGCGTGAAATTGATCTTTCTATGATTAATGTGTGTGCTTATGATTTGCTTATTTTTTTCCAGTGGCATGGTGGCACAGAAGTTAGCATTGTTGCCTCATAGCGAGAAGGTCCTGGGTTTGAATGCCACCCCAGGTCCTTTCTGTGGGGAGTTTGCACATCCTCCTCGTGCCTGCATTGGTTTCCTCAAAAAGACATGTATGCTAGGGTTAATAGTTCTACCTGTACCCCTGACCAAGAAAATAGGAAAAATAACTGGAGTTAGTCCCCAGATGCTGCAGCTGCTCACTGTTCTTGTAAAATAGGATGGATTAAATGCAAAGAAAAAAGTTCAACTCAAGTCAATTTTATTTGTAAAGCCTACAAATAAAATTATCCTCAGTGGACTCTACACTAACACAACATCCTAGACCCTAACATCAGATAAGAAATAAATCCCTTTAAAAACCTTTAAAAAAGGGAGAAAAATAGGAAGAAACTCCAGTGAGAGCAACAGAGGAGGGATCTCTCTCCCAAGACAGACAGACATGCAATAGATATTGTGAATAAAGAATAAAACACAATTTACAGCATAAAACACTCATAAGATAATTTAATTTAATGAAGAGCTAAGAGCTATGTATATATTAATAATAATGATATTATCCTTTATAGTCACAGTGCTATTAATGAACAATCCAGACATTGTAGTCTCGATAATTGTACACAGAAAACTACCAAAATCAAAACAAAAAAAACAGGACATCATTCAGCAAAAGAAAATATTTGAGAGAGCAGTTTGTATTAGTCAATAAAATGTGCTCTATTTTGTATAATCTAGTCAGTAGAAACAGTAATTGGTTAACTGATTGAGACAGAGACCCACCCATCATGCAGTACAGGTATCAACTAATTGTTGGTTAAGGCAAAAAGATGAGTCTTAAATTCAGATTTTAAGGACTTAACAGATTCTGATTGATGGCAGCAAGCAGGTCATTCCACAAGATTGTAGCCTGAAAGGAAAAGGCCCTGCTGCTAGTTGACTGTCAAAAATTTGGGCACACAGAGCAGTCCTGTATTTTGAGAATAGAGAATGCAAACTGAAATGCATGGTTAAAATTTCCTTGTAAGTATATATGATGCTTCTTCTGCTTCCTTTATTTCCTGTTGTGTTTTTTTTCTTTACTTATTTACTCAATGTTCATATTTTTATTCAAGCAAGCTCAGGCCTGCAACAAAATGATAATGGTATTCATTCAAAAATAATGAAATTTCATTTAAAAAATATTAAATTACTGAAAATATATTTGGTTCCTACTTGGCGCATCTGTTATTTTCTTCACAGAAGCCAAAGAGGTCTTCTCCAACATGGAGTCTGTACAGAAAGAGGTAAAAGCTTCTCTTTCCCAGAAAGCCACTCTCAGCTGTGAGGTGTCTGATTCCAAGATAGAGGTGAGGTGGTACAAGGATGGCAAGTTGCTGTCATCAAGCAAAGATGTCCACATAGAGTCTAAAGTCAGGAATCGTTATCTGGTGATCGATAAGATGGAGAGAAAAGATGCTGGCGAGTATACCTGTGAGGCTGGGAAACAGAAGCTGGTATTCAGACTTCAGGTGGCAGGTAAAATTACGTTAAACTTTCTCCCAAACTTTATTTAATATCTACTCAAATAATTACATATATTCTCGGTATCTCAACAGATTCACCTGTACAGTTCCAGAAGTCTGTGAAAGACACTTTTAATGTTCAAGCAAGTGAGAAGATTGTGTTGACCACTGAGCTGACCTCAGAGAGTGGCAGTGTGCGGTGGTATAAGGATGGAGTTGAGCTCAAGGAGGGCAAGAGGTTTGAAATGAGAAAAGATGGCTTCTCCCGTACTCTGGTCATAAAGTCTACTGAAGCCAAAGACAGTGGAACATATTCCTGCCACACCGCTGATGACAAATTGGAATTCAAAGTTCAGGTCAAAGGTTAGCCAGTTCTTTAAGAAATTCTTAATGACACAGCAGCTGAAGAAAGAGTATGCAGGTTAATTTCTACAGATATAAAATACAATTCTGCTGTTCAAACTCTTTAGATTTACCTTTGAAGTTTGTGGTGCCTCTGAAGTCCATCACCATGGAGCTAGGTGACATACTTAGCCTCATGTGTGAGCTGAACCAACCATCAGGAGATGTTCTTTGGCGGCTTAGTGGTCATGAGATTAAGCCTGGAGGCCGGATCTGCATCAGCACAGAGGGCGCCAAACGGATCCTTACTGTGACTGGCATGACTAAGGAGGATGAGGGAGAATACAGCTGTGAATGTATAAATGACAAGACCTCTGCTAAAGTCTTGTCGAGAGGTAGCAATTAATTACACTTTGAATCCATTGTGGAGATTAAATATGCACAAAGTAGATATGCTCTGGTAGAGACATTCTTTTTTAAAATCCAAATCATGTCCAAATAATAGAATTTTATCATTCTGTTTCAGCACCCAAACAAGTCAGGCTGACTTCCAAACTGAACAATGTTGCTGCGATGGATGGAAAGGATGCCATTTTTAAGTGCACTGTTACCCCAGCAGATGTCAATGTTAAATGGTTCCACAACAATATACCCATTTCTGCTGGGCCAAAGTATAAGGTTGAGCATAGTGGCACCAGCCACTTCCTCACAATCACCTCTGTCACCCAGAAGGATGCTGGAGAGATCAGCATAGATGCAGAAGGAAAAGGCTGCAAAGCTGCTCTGCAAGTGCAACGTAAGACCATGCTTTTGCTGTAAGGAAAAATATGCATGCTTTTGTAAAATAACTGTTATTTCCTAAGGAGGCCCTGTATTTTATTGGTTGCCATTGTCTCACAGTGAGTCAGTCGTAGATTTGACCCTCAACCTTTCTGTGGAGTTTTTATTTGTTCGTGTTTGTATAGCTTTCCACAATGTATCCCTGTTTTATCACAGGATGCAAAGACATATACACTAGGTTAATTGGATACTGTAAATTTCTCATAGTTATGTGTAGTATGGAAGTGGTTTTGTGTGTGTTCCCTGATATCTAAGCTGTCTCTCTACTTTCTGCCAAGCCTGCTGGAATGACCCCAGCACCCCCATGACTCTGAACTGGATAACGTGGGTATAGACAAAGAATGAATGAATGAATCAATGATTGTGATATCTGACCATACTCTGTACTCTCACCAGAAGAACCTGTGAAATTTAAGAAGAAGCTAGATAATTTGACAGTGGAGGAGCAGACAGAGGTGAAACTGGAAGTGGAACTCAGTAAGCCATCAGCTGATGTCAGATGGATGAAGAACAGTGTAGTGCTGCAGCCCTCAGGGAACATAGAGATTCGGGTGGATGGAACCAAGCAGATTCTGGTCTTTAAAAGTGTGACTTATGCTGACCGTGGTTTCTACTCTTGTGAAACGCTGGATGACAAGACACAGGCTAAGCTCAGTGTGGAGAGTAAGATGGATTATTTTTTAAATTATTCTTTTATTACACAGTTGTAATATTTATGCTCAAATACCAGATTTCAAAGCTGAGCAACCATGAGATTCTCTGATAAAGTATGTAAATATTCGTTTGGCTTTTTCAACCGTGTTCTCCTTTCTACAGTGAGAAAAATACAGGTAGTCCAAGGTTTGACAGAAACTAAGGTTCACGAGACAGAGATGGTAACTCTGGAGGTTGAGCTAAGTCAGGCTGATGTTGAAGGCTCCTGGACCAGGGATGGGGCCAAGATTAAGTCAGGGCCCTACTGTCGTATTACAGCCCTTGGAAAGAAGCATGCCCTCACTCTGTCCAAACTTAGGCTGGAGGATGCGGGAACAATTGCATTCCAAGCAGAGGGGGTCCATACATCTGGCAAACTAATTGTGACAGGTAAGTAGTGATTTGTTAAACTATTGCTCTCAGTTACTGTTACTGGTTGGAATACTTTGTCTGCTGGAATTACAGCCTAATGGATATCGCTTTCATAGAACCTCCTGCAATGATATCGACACCCCTTATGGATATCAGCGTACCTGTCAAAGAGAAGGTTACCTTTGAATGTGAAGTGTCGAGAACCAATGCTGATGTTAAATGGTTTAAGGTGAGAAGTATAATTTCAGTCTTAATATACAGCCCTGCAAAGAGCCAGTACAAGATAGCAATCAAATACTTAAACTTGTGTGAATATTTCAAGTTAAAGGAATGTGATAAAAACATGCTGAAAAATAATAACTCAACAGGGGGATGTGGAGGTGAAACCAGGGAAGAACAATGGCATCCACTCTCAGGGCCTCAAGCGCATTCTGCTCATCTACAAATGTACACCAGATGATCAGGGCACTTATATCTGTCGCACATCGGATGACAACACATCAGCAAAGCTCACTGTTCACGGTAATTCTCCGTTGTTTCATGGATAGCATGTAGGATAAAGTCATTGTGGTGGTAGCACTAATGGAACATAATGTTTATCACCAAAAAAGTGTATAGTGGAAGCATCACACAGTATAATAAATAGCATTAATTTCCTATTCAGCAAGAGACATTAAGATTGTCAAGAAACTGGAGGATGTGGAAGTGACGGAGAAGGAGAGTGCTGCGTTTGTTTGTGAAATCTCACATGATGAGGTGGACTGTTACTGGTACAAAGGAAGCACAAAACTCAAAGCTGGTGACAACATCAAGATGAGACAAGAAGGTGAGGTCACAAAAAAGTAGCAATCGCTGATATGCACTAATATGTGTGTATAGTGTTAATACTATATCTGTGATAGCTCTTTCACAGTGATATTTTTTTTTAATACCCTCGGTTATTTGTTCATGTTTTTATTTTCGACCATAGGTAGAACCAATGTGCTGCTCTTTAAGTCTGTGACTCCAGGAGATATTGGTGAGATTAAATTTACAGCTGAGAAAGCTTCTTCAACTGCAAAATTAAAGGTGAAAGGTAAGTCCAGTTTTTCTAGTTTAGCTTTCTATCAAACAGATCACACAGCAATAAATGGGAATCTTGTATTTTTGATTGAGCAACTCATGTTTATCTGGAAAAAAAGAAGTGTACATTAACTACCCATATGTTATTGTTTTGATTTACTCAAACCATTTGGCATTGTTTAAGTGTAGGCTGCATAATTTTGAGGTGGGTTTCCTAAAAAAATAGTTCAAAATAACATTGATCAACAATTATTTTATATTTTAATGGAATTCAACGCAATGTAACTTGCAATATAAAACTTACTCAATTAATTAAGTCTATGTAATTCTTAAATAAAGTATCATTGCATGGGAATTAAATACAAATGAAATATAAATCATAATTTCTAAATCTAATCTTACTTGAACCAATCGGTGTATGTGATTATTGGATGCTTTTTATTTCTGTGTCAGACAGTTTTAAGTTGATTGCAATTAGAACTACTTCCCCATGACATTTCAGTTGAGAAGAGCTTTTATGTTCACTCCTTGCAGTTTATTTGCCACCATATTCATTTAGACCCATTTGCATTTGGCTTTAGAGAAGAGAGCTGACTGTTGCTGTCAATCATACACCATGCCCATCAGTGAGATGTGGGCTCGATTTTGTTTGCCTGTGTTGCAAATACAAGTGAACATGGAGCAGGAATTGCCATCTTTCACCATGGCGGATACCGATGTGAATCCACACAGTTTGGATGAAACAACTCACTTCATTTTGTTGAAATCAGGTGTTTTGCAGAAATCTTGTAGATGATAACAATGATATTCTGCTTCGTTAACTAGAGTGGCTGTCAACCTTTTAAGTTAACGTCAAGACAAGTTGAGTAAATTAAACCCCGGGTTAATGGGTTGCCGTAATCACAAAAAACACAGTTTTAGTAAAATGAAGTATATTGTTTCATCCAAACTGTCAGAATCTACATCTGTATCCACTATGGTGGGAGATGGTCACTTGCTGTGGCCATAGCAAGTGTTGGTGCCTTCAAAAGTTTTAGTGTTGAAGGTTCTTGATTTGGTCTTGATGCATGCTCGATAATCCAGGTATGGAAATCACAAAAAGAAGTGAATCAGTTCAACTGGATCAGAAGTTTATTTGGAAACGTTTCGTTATTCACCAGGTGACTTCTTCAGTCTGAGCTGATACAAACATTCCCCCCCTTATAAATGTCACTTAATGTGCAGTTGATCACCCAACTTGCATAGGAACCCAGCCTATTGTTGTGTGGTATCAATGTACTGTTTATAAGGGGGGGAAAGGTATATTTTCAGCTCAGACTGAAGAAGTCACCTGGTGAGTGATGAAACATTTCCAAATAAGCTTCTGGTTCAGTTGAACTGACTAACCTCTTTTTTGTGGAGGTTCTTGATTGTCTCTTGTTGAATACATGTGGACAGCTCATGTCGACACTGTGTTGTTGTTGCTATAGAGTTGCCTGTCAAGTTTGTGAAGAAACTCAGGGATAAGATAGCGATTTATAAGCATCGTGGTCACCTTGAATGCCAAGTGTCACGTGCCAGTGCCAAGGTGAAGTGGTACAAGAACAAGACGGAGATCAAGCCCAGCAAGAAGTATGAGATAAAGAGTGAGGACGTGTACCGAAAACTCACCATCAGTGATGTGGGGTCCGGTGATGAAGACACATACACCTGTGATGCCGTTGATGACAAGACATCCTGTAAATTACTTGTGGAAGGTAAACAGGTTGATTATAAAGGCATATTGTAAAAAGAGCTGTCAATTTTCCCTCACTTGTATTTATATGGTTGGTAATAATCTACACCGATTAGCTAAAACATTAAAACCACCTGCCTAATATTGTGTAGGTCCCCCTAATGCCACTAAAACAGTTCTGACTCATTGAGGCAGAGACTCCACAAGACCCCTGAAGGTACTCTGTGGTATCTTGCAACAAGAAGTTCGTAGCAGATCCTTTAGATTTAAGATTTAACTTAAAGATTTAAGTTCTATATGTTAGGGGCGGCATTGCTCAGTGGGAAGAGTGGTCGCCTGGCACTTGCAAGGTTACAGGTTCGATCCCCGGTCCTGCAGAAAGCATGTTGAAGTGTCCTTGAGCAAGATACTGGACCCTTAACAGCTCACCAAGTGCCATATGTTTGCAGCTCACTGCTCCTATACAATTGGATGGGTTAAAATGCAGATAATTCCAAATTCCCCTTGCAGGACTGATAAGGGAATGCATTTATTTAATGATGAGGTAGAGCCTCCATGGATTAGACTTGTTTTTTTCAGCACATCTCACAGATGTTTGATCTGTGGAATTTGTAGGCCAAGGCAACATCTTGAACGCTCTGTCATGTTCTTCAAACCATTCAAGCAAATTCTATTGCTGTGTGGGAGGGCATATTATGCTGAAAAAGGCCACTGCCATCAAGGACTATTGTTGCTATGAGGGGTCGCACTTAGTCTGTAACAATGCTTAGGTAGGTGATACATGTCAAAGTACATCTACATGAATGCCAGGACTTAGGGTTTCCCAGCAGAACATTGCCCAGAGCATCAGACTCCCAACCCACCAGCTTGCTTTCTTCCCTTAGTGCCTCCTCCTGCCATCCCTTTCCCAGATTATTAATGCGCATCCACCTGGCAGTCCACATGATGTAGAAGAAAATATGATTCTTCAGATCAAGCCATCTCCTTCCACTGCTCCATGGTCCAGTTATGAACCTCACATATCGATTGAAGGCACTTCCAGTAGTCCACAGGGGTCATCGTGGTTACTATGATTAGTCTGCGTCTATTAGAGCTCCATACATGATAAGTTGTCAGAACAAATAGTGATGCACTGTTTGTTCTAACACCAGTCTATCATAGCCACCATTCACCTTTTCAGCAATTTGGACTATAGTAGCTCTTCTGTGGGTTGTAACAAAATAATTAGTTGTTGACTTCACAGGTCAGTGGTTTAAATGTTGTGGCTGATTGGTGTGTCTATAACGGCACAAATATATTATTCATGCCATCAGACTGCCAGTTAAGGAGATATTGCCCTGCATATCTGTCTATTTGTCTATCTATCTGACTCTGTCTGTCTATCTATCTACTCTGTGTCTGTCTGTCTATAGTTACAATGTTAAAATATTGCAATTTAATTTAGCAGATGTTTTTATCCAAAACAATATACATTTGATAGTTAGAACAAAATAAGCAATGATCTAGTCATGAGTGAGCAAGTTGAACAAGTACCCCAAACCTAAGCTCTAGTCCAACAGGATGGAGGTGCCATTAGGCAGTACCTAGAAGCAATGAAAAAACTGCATAGAAGCAGAACCCCCCCCCTTTCCATAAATTAAGTCCATCAAGTCAAGTTAAACTGCAGAGGTATTTTGAGAAAGAACAGGGTGTCCACCTACCATATATGGTAATCACAGTAAAATAAAGTATGCAAAAAATATACTTTTTAGTACCATTCTCATCCTAACAGATAAGGGGCATCAGAACTAACATAAGTCTACACCTACAGAACAGTCCATTAGCATTGTGCGAGAGCTGAGTGACGTGGAAGTAATTGAGCCCTTCGCTGCCGTCTTCGAGATTGAAATCAGCATGGAACTGGGAAAGCCTCCTACATGGATACTGAATGGAGTTGCCGTGCGGGAGAGTGTGGATGTTGAGCTGGAAAAAGAGGGCACAATGCACCGCCTCACATTCAAGAAAACCAAAGCGTCCATGACAGGAACTGTTCAGTTCACTGCTGGAAAGAGCAAATCTGTGGCCCAACTGACAATCAAAGGTAACAATGTAAACTTTAGTGGAAAAGTGTGTATATTTTGCTATTATACGTTATGTTGAAAAATATACATAGGTTGTCTAATCATAAGTAACCACACACTTGTATTCTTCTCATTTAGAGCGTCCCCTTGAGGTTGTAGAACCCATCAAAGACTTAAAGGCCAAGGAGAAAGCCTCTGCTACACTGAGCTGTAAATTTTCTGCCTCACCTAAAGAGGTTAGCTGGTTCAAAGGTCAAGCACCTCTGGCAGCATCAGACAAGTACAACATTAGGCAAGATGCTTTGAGAGCTCAGCTTACCATTCAAACACTGACTGGAGAAGATAGTGGAGAGTACTGCTGTCGCTCAGGTGCTGCAGAGACTAAAGGCACACTTACTGTTGAAGGTACAATTTGTGTTAAATTCCTGTGTAAACTTAGAAGGTTATTCTGGTTAGAAATATCCACTAAGCATTTGATTTGAAATCATTATTCAGTGCACTAAAACCATTTTCGTCTTTCTGTCTTAGCGCGTGAAATTGTGATTGCTAAGCACCTAGTAGACATGGAGGTTGACGAAGACAGTGATGCTGTGTTTACCTGTGAGATTAATTATGCAGATGAAGAGGCACTTTGGCTTCTGAATAATAAGGTGCTCTTTAGCAATGAAGTCAACACCATTACGCATGAGGGAAAGGTGCATAAGCTCACCCTTAAGAACTTGGCACCTCAAGATGGAGGTGTCATCACCTTCCAGTGCTGTAACGTGAAAGAGTCAGTCACACTGAAAGTTAAAGGTAAGACCTGCCCTCATGGTTCAGCCTTATGATTGAGTAGGTAAGAACAGTACATGATCTTCAGTCATGCATATTTTTCTAAATCTCCACCAGAGAAACGTGCAGTGTTCCTGAAGTCTTTGGATGACGTTGTCGGAGAGGAAAAAGGCATGATCACTCTGGCATGTGACGTGTCAAAGCCCAGAGTGTCCCCAACATGGAAGAAGGATGGTATTGTCTTGAAAGCAGGACACAAGTATGAGCTTCTTCACACTGGCAAATCTCTAGGACTGATCATCAAGGATGTCACCAAAGAGGATGCCGGTGAATACATCTGTGACCTTGGAACTGAGGTTTCTAAGTCAAAGGTCACTGTAAGAGGTTAGTGTTGTTTAGTATATATGTGTTGATTTTAACTCCTTCCCAATGCTTTTACCTATCAAACTACGACTTTTACTATGGTAAAGATGATTATCAGTTAGTTTGTCACCTTACTCTTATGTTCCAAAATGGATTTAATATCTATTAATTCAGAGATTCACAGATTTTAGTTTTAAGTGATAGAAGGCAGATTTGGTTCATTTTTGAAATGAGCAGAAAAATTCAGTTTGCTGTAATTATCATGTTTCTATCCTCAGCTTTAACATTTAATGATGCTTAGGACTTTGCTTACAACTTTGTTTAATAGATTACAATCAATTACACTGAAACAGAATAAGGTAGCTCCTGGAGGTTAAACCAGTTTATTATTACATGATTACTGTTTGGTGTTGAGAATATATCCAATATATCATCCATCCCTATTGTACTTATCTTTACCTTAAAATATGCAACATTATCATGCTGTGTATCATTACTAATTCAGTCAGTTAGAGAAGCATTAGTTATTACCTTCTGCTGAACATAAAATGTGTGGATTATCTTGTTTTAAATCAATGTAGTATACAAAATATGCTTGCCTGGTAAGTTTGATTCCACAGAAGATTTTGGAAGATTTTCGTTCAAAATGTCATGATAAATAAGTCTGCATTAGTATTTTTTCTTATGTACTGCCCCTCTGCTCTACCTTAGGTCGCAAAGTAACTTTCAGTGTTTTTTCTTCCTTTCTGATTTTGAGTGAGGTCACGGTATTCTCAAAGTCCTCATAATGATATAGAATACACATGAACTTCTCTGTCTTGAATGTAGAAATTGGTATTGGTATCACCAAATGGCTGAAGGCAGTGGAGGTGAATGAAGGAGGGACATGTAGCTTTGAATGCATTCTGTCTCGGGAGAGCACAGATGACTGCTCATGGACCCTTAAAGGCCAGACCATTAAAAATGGTGGACGCTTCAAAGTCTCCAGTAAAGGACGCAAGTATATATTGAGCATCAATGATGTCATCCCTACTGATGCCGGAGAAGTGGTCTTCAACATTAAAGACCTAAGCTCCAAGACAACACTAGCAGTTGAAGGTGAGCCCCCATTTCTTAAAATCTACAAAATCTTTTTATATTGAATGGCTTCATTGGATTTAATTGTATAAACCAAAACTGATAAAGGTTAATAATGAGCTGTTTCTCAAACCGTGTTGCAGGCAAAGCTTCATCTGTCTTGGCGGGACTACAAAATGTTAGTGCCTGTCATGGGGGAAATGCTGTGTTCACCTGTGAGGTAACAAAACATAGCTTCATCGTAAATTGGGCCAAGGAAGGAAAGGCCATCAAGAAGAGTCAAAAATATGAAATCAGCAAGGAGGGCAAGATCATGAAGTTGACCATCTGTGATATCACAGCCCAGGACTCAGGAGAGTACACTTGTGAAGTGGTTGGAGGAGCAACCACCAAGGCCAGGCTAGATATCAAAGGTAAGACTGAGATGGATTCACTTTAGTCATCTATTTTATCTAAGGGTTGTGATGTTTACCTGTACAAAAAAAGGCTTTATGTATATATATATATATATATTATGGAAATAGTAATTACTGTTACCCTACATGGGCCAAACTGTGTGCAAACCCAAACATCACACTCAGATGCGAGGCATAAGGACCGCACATCTCAAGAGGTAGGATGGTCATTTAGTAATTGATAGATTGGTGCTTCAATCCCCAGTTCTTCCAGTAAGAATGTCAAAGTGTCATTGAACCTTAACTGCCTGGGAAAACAGATGAAAATGAGCCAGGTGTCTAAATCTGGGATATTTACATTGACTCTAAATGCTCATTAATATGCACTGGTTGCTCAGTGGTAGAGGGTGCTTAGGGAACTGACCAGCTAGAGAACATAGGTTCAAACTCTCCATAGGGCATCAGGAAGGGTATCCAGCCTTAATCCTCCAAGCTCCATCTAAGTCTGTGTCCACCTCTTTAACATGGGAACTAATCGTGACATGTAAAACTGGCCTCTTCCTATAGAAGGACATTTATTTACTTGTCTGTGTGCTTGTTGAATTTGTCGAACATCCCATTCTAAAACCTTGGGCACTAATATGGGGATGGACATCCCCTGCTGCTATCAATAGCCTCCACTCTTTTTAGAAAATTTTGGAGCATGGTTGCTGGGATTCACTCCCATTCAACCGCAAGAGTATTTGTGAAGTTGAACACTGATGTTGGGCTACCTGTCGCCTCGTAATTAGAACCACAGAATTATCTAGAATGTCATTGTGTGCTGTAGAATTAAGATTTCCCTTCACTGAAATTAAGGAACCTTGGCCACGGGACCAGGAAAAATAAATCCAGACCATTATTCCTCCTACACAAAACATTACAGTTGGAACTGTACATTTGGGTAGGTAGTATCCCCCTGGTCTCCATCAAATCCACATTTCTCCATCAGACAACCAAATAGAGAAGCAGGATTCATCACTCCAGAGAAAGCATTTCCATTCCTTCAGAATGCAATGACGGTATGCTTTACATCAATCCAGCTGATGCTTGGCATTGCACACGGTGAATTAAGCTCACATGTGATTGCTCAGCCTAGGACATCCATTTCATGAAGCTCCCAATGAATAGTTCTTGTGCCGATGATGCTTCCAGGGGCGTTTTTGGAACTTGGTAGTGAATGTTGCAACTGAGGACAGACAATTCTTATGCTCCATGAACTTCTTCGTTCTGTGAACTTGTCCTGCCTACCGCTTCACAGTTGAGCTGTTGTTGAGCACGTTTTTTCAGTAAATGACAAGCCAGGCATTGTCAATACAATCCCACTCCAGGGCATCACAAAGGGCACTCAGCCTCAATACCCCACATTCCATCAAGGTCCATGTCAACCCACACAACGTGGAGACTTTTTCTGACACATAAAACAGATTCGTAGTGTTTAGAAACTGCTGAATGTGTGAGAACTAAGCTATTTAAACCTTCAAATAGATGTGTATTGTAAAATTATTATCTGAAGCTTAACAGTTTCACACCAATCTTAAAATCTCATAACAAAGTGTGCTCTTTTCCACAGAGCCAATTCATGAATTCATCATACCACTAAAGAACATCGAAGTAGATGAAAAGAGCTCTATGACCTTGCAATGTGAGACTGCACAAACTCCAACCAAAGTGACCTGGTATAAAGGCAGTGCAGCACTTACGGCTGGAGGGCGCTATGAAATGTTTCAGAAGCAACAGCTCCTAACTCTCACCATTAAAAACATGGAGGACAAAGACATTGACACATACACCTGTGATGTGGGTACCGCCAAGAGCATGGCAAAGGTGACAGTCAAAGGTGAGAACTCCAGAATTTCTTCAGTATTCACTATGCTTAAAATCAACCCAACTTGATGCCAACCCTGCTGTGATTATAATTTGACCTTGCTCTTGCACACAATTCCACAACACCAAGAAGGACTATAATCAGGAAATTTTTCTTCACCCACTGCACTGACAGTAGTCAAATATAAAGTATGTCTTAAATTTAAGATTCAAGATGTTTTTTGTCACTCTGGTTGTAAAAGTATAGTCATGTGAAATTCTTTGGCTATGGAGACTCCGTTGCAGAAACATATGAGATGAAGATAAAGTAGAATAAATATATATAAAATATTATATATATAAATATAATATAATAAAAGGGGTGTGTGTGTGTGTGTATGTACGTGTTATTTATTAAGAAGTCTTATGGCCTGAGGAAAGAAGCTCTTCCTCAGTCTGCTGGTGTGTGTTTTGAGAGTCCTGTATCTCTTCCTTGAGGGCAGCAGGGAGAACAGGCAATTGTGTGGGTGTGCTGAATCCATAATAAGCCACAAGGACTTCCTGAGACAATGCTGGGTGTACATCTCCAGACTGGATAGCTCATAGCCAGTGATGTTCTGGGCTGTTTGTACAACACTACCCAGGGCCTCACAGGGCCTCACAGCTGGTACAACTACCAAACCAGGTGGTGAAG
>OMLC01081697.1:0-10363 GCA_900302585.1 Regalecus glesne
AAGAATCAAGAATTCCGGCACTAGAGTAAATGCTTGAAATTGAAGTGTAATATCCATTATTACTCAGATGTCAGCCTGAACAAATTAATAATATTTTCTAACCACAAAGAGTCACCATGTCGGCAATAGAATATGAACATTTGACTTTTAGATTTCATGTATCTGCTCGAAATATGATGATGTAGAGAATCAAACATCAATGTGTTAAAAACTCAACAGCAAGGTATGCTTCTAGTTTTCCCTTGATGAAGTGGCCAATTTGAATGGCATCATGATGGTGTAGCAGTTAACACTTTTGCCTCACGGCAAGATGGTCCAGATCCTTTCTGTGTGTGTCTAGATAGGTTTCCTATGGGTGCTCCGGTTTCCTCACACTATCAAAAAAAGACATGCAGAGACTGCAGACGTGAATCAGCTTGAAGCTATAATCTGGTGTGGTGCATTGAATGGTGACACTAATGTAAAAAGCTGCACATGGTCCCATAAAATAAATCCACAGTAAAGATGTTAAATCCTCTTTATATGGATTTGGATATGAGCTTGAAGTCAATATATACATCAATTCTTGTAGTTCATCTGATATGAAAACAAATGATGTAATCTGATGAACAGACCCAAAGATGATTACTATGATGCAGGCTCATAAGTATCTGTAGACTGCACCACATTAGCATTAATCATTTTTCCATTTTCCCTGTTGCAGTGATCTTGAGCCTATCCCAGAGCTCATTGGGCAGAAGGCAGGAAAACACCCTGGACACGTCTCCAGTCAACCACTGGGTAAACCAACAGACAGACACATCACACGCGATCAATTTAGTATCTCTGATTCACTTGACGTGCGTGTCTTTGGACTGTGGGAGGAAACCAAAGCCACCACCAGAAACCCACGCAGACAATGGGAACTTTGATGCAAACCTCACACAGAAAGAACTCTGACCGGCCGGCCGGCCAGGAATCAAACCCCGGATCTCCTTGTTGTGAGGCAACAAGGCTAACCCCTGCCCAGCACATTAGTATCACAGACCAATTTACTCACATTTTACTATGCATTAAAAAATAACTGATAACAGGTTCATGTTGTCAGGGCCTGCCCCTGGTTTTCTTAAGAATGAAGATGAATATGTTCACTCATAAGTGGCATTTACCCCCAACCCTCTTTGGCTGATTTGTGGTAACGGGCTATACAAATACAATTGACTTGGCTTAATGTCACAAGCAGCTAATATTGTCTTTACTCAGCCACCATCCCCACTGACTGATGTTCTCATCATGATGTCATCATTTACATCCTTTTCCCAGCATCAACTGAAAAAAACACATGTATTATCTGCAAAGAATAAGATTGGTTAGAGGAAATATTGCTTTAACATTTGATTAACTTCTATCGCTGTGCAGACATTGCATATTAGAAAGGATCAAAAGCCATTGGGAGAAGGAAAGGTGGAGTGTTAAGAGTCAAGACATGGAGACTGATTACCTGGAAAGGTGTGTGGGTTGGGTGACCCTCTTTTGAGGCACTTGGAGCACAGAATATGTACAGAGTAGTAGAGTCCAGGCCACTCCTGTAGCAAGACATCTAGCTCCTCTACAAGTGGAGTAATGGCTTGCCATGCAGTCCATATATTTGGTAGCGAAGCATGACTAGCAATAGACAAGGTCTCCGCCTTTAGTTTGCCCCTGGAGGCACTGTACCTGATCACCACAGGGACTTTACCACGATAGGCAAAGATCTGATTCCTACCATCTGATCTTTGAACCACATGATTGTTTATCTGTACGCTGAATCGTGCAAACAGTCCAGGAGGGAAAATAAAAGGGAAGCGATATTCAATTTGTAGTTGCTCTACAGAAAAGAACTGACACAGAGACAAAGAGCTCCCAGTCACCAAGGCATCTGCATGGGGTTCTTCATTGCTGACATAGCTGGGGAACTTGTACCACACTGTGGCTCCATTTAAAAGATTGCTACATGGTTTGTTGATGCAGTAGCACATACCCATCTTCTCCAGAAGCTCCATGATGAGATGAAGGTCTTGCTGAGTCTGGATAAGGGGTCTTAGGAGAAGACATATGACATTGGAGGGTAGAAGGCCATGTTGGAGAAAGCCTTCTACATGATGCTGCAGATGGGTAAACCTGAGGTTCTCTCCCTTCTCCCACTCGAAAACCAGACTCCCTTTGTCTTCTCCATCGCACTCAGACAGAAGCCTGTCCAAAAGTGTTGATTCATCTCTTTGAAAGAAGACATTCAGAATTGCAATGAATCTTGGCAGATTGTGAAAGACGTACTCCTTGAGAGTCAGACTGTCTTCAAAGTAGAGAAGTTTTCCACTTGCATGCAGGTATGATAAGGCGCTCTGCAAACGGTCTTCTGTCAGCCCTGCCTGGAGGCCTAAACGAGCAGAGTCCCACCAGGAAAGCCAGAGGTCCTTGGGCTTAACATGCAACTCCTCAAGCATGTGCCAGGACTTTGGAAGCACTCGGTGAAGGTTGGGAAAGATTTCCCTATGATCCGCCACAGACATAAGCTTCTCCCTGAACCTTTGGATGTTCCTTTGGCTCTCAGTGCAACTGACACACAAAACCGGAGAAAGAAGCTGCAATCTGTGGTTGAGCATGTACTGCAGATGGGCTTTCTTTCGTCTTAAGTTTCTATCAGTGACTCCATAGAAAAGGATGTGAGGGCTGGAGCTACGCAGGTTGTAGCCCTGCTGCAAGGCCTGGTCCACCTGCTGAACAAGGCTCTTCAGGCACTGAATTTCTCCCTTCTCTTGTAGGGCAATCTGTCTGTGAATGTCTAGACTCTTCTCTTCCACCTCCATGTCTCCACATAGGTCCATGTGTGTGCCCACCAAGCACACTACAGCATGGGGTACTTTGGCATTGAGGAGGTGGAGGAAATAACCCACATGCGCATAGAAGGTCTTGGGTGAATATGTTTTGAGATTCACTACAATAATGTATAAAGCACCAGGGGACAGAAAAAAGGGTTTGATGAGATCATAGTTTTGCTTCCCAGACAAATTATACACAAGAAATGTAAGACTGCGCTCAGCATCGGCAACCCAGTTAGTCACCTCTATTCCTTTGTTTCCCTGAATACATTTAGTATTCTGCTGTTCGTTGACCACGCTCTGTCGAAGCAGTGTTTTTCCAGCATTTGTCATTCCCATTAAGACAAGTTTAAGCCTTGGCTTAACAGCAAGCTGGGAATGAGCTAGTTCCTTTTGATAGGCAGCAATGTAGGGAATCCCCTTCATACAAACCTCATACGGAGGCTGGATAAGGGGATTATCTTTCACCTTCCAAATGTTCACTTTTGAGAGCTTTCCAAAGTTATCTGGAAGTATGGCTATTTGATTACCCTGTAAAACGAGCTCTTCCAACTTCTCCAGTTCCACAATGGAATCAGGCAAATATGTGATGTTGTTATTGTCCAACCAAAGGTTTGCCAGTCTGACCAGGTGCTTTACTTCTTCTGGAACAAAAGTCAATTTATTCCTGCTCAAGTAAATCTCCTCTAGTCCTGTTATTTTCAAGATAACCTGGGGAAAGTTCTCAAAGTGATTTGAAGATAAATTGATCATTTTTAGTCTGTGAAGATAGCCAAACGAAGGAGGCAACACTGTTAGGTTGTTACTGTCCAACATCAGACTTTCAAGATTGTGCAGGTGACAGAATGTGTCAGGTAACATGGAAATATGAAGGCTACTTAGCCAAAATATTTTGATGGATTGTAGCTTCATGATGTCGCTTGGCAGTGCCTCAAATTTATTCCCAGAGCAGTCAAGCTCCTCCAGGTCAGTGAGGGCAAGAATCTCAGGGGGAAAGTGGTTTAGCTTATTATGATCAGCATCCAAGGTGCGTAGTTTCTTGAGCTGGGAGAAGGACCTGGGGAAATCTCGGAGGTCATTGAAGCTAATGTCAAGTTCCTCTAAAGACTGAAGTGCTCCAATTTGTGAAGGCAAATACTGGATTTTGTTGTGACTGATGCTCAATTTTTTTAATCCCTTCAGTTTACCAACATCCTCTGAGAAGCTTCTTAGACAGTTGTGGCTTATATCAAGCTCCACAAGATGCCCAAGTTCAAAAACTACACAAGGAACTGCCACAAACTTGTTTCTGCGAAGAACAAGGATACGCAGGTTGCTGAGGGTGGAGCCCAGTCCCTCCGGTAGCTCCATGAGGGAGTTATTTCCCAAATTGAGTACTTCTATTTCCCCTATATCATCAGGAAAGATGATCTTTTGGTTGTTTTTGGAGCAAAGGGTGAGCTGGCGCAGATTGTCTCTGAGTTGTCTTGACCGCAGAGCAGCATCCCTCCACAATCTAGCCGTTTTAAGATTATTCTCCTTGTCCTCCATGGTGTCACAGCCCGACACAGTCTCCTTGTTTTCATCGAGAGTTTTCATCATTTTCGTTGACCACGTGGACAGAGTCCTTCCTTATTCAGCTTGCTCAAGGACGCAACCTCCGACAAATATTCACTCCATGGAAAATGTAAAAGGGAAAATATTTCCAACGTTTTCAATCGTATCAGGACGATTGGACCTGGCGGCGGCGACACAGCACAGATCATCATCTTTCCCCGGGGACGAACACCCGCACAACACAGATCAACGGGCTTTTTATTACAGCTTCACGATTAATCCAAAAACACTGTTATCGCCCATAATTCAGTAAAATCGGGTCTCCTTCCATTGTCTCCGGTGTAATCCTGTGGCTCGGGCTGGTTAGCTTCCTCAGCTGTCCTCCCTCCACCTCAGCGGTGTTGCTGCTTAAAGGCACACTGCGTCAGATTTGTGGACACGCCCTCCGCCACAGTATGGGGACGAAGAATGAAAGTCATCTGTGCTTCACGGGTAAATTACCCGACATGGTTTGAAATGTAAATGTAAATACAAAATCAGTGTTTGTGTGTGTGTGTGTTTGTGTGTGTGTGTGTGTGTGGGGGGGTATCAATATAATATTACCCCTAAGCAAGAACGGTACAAAGTCTACTTAGTGGTACTTAACGAAATGACGTAGTTACCATAGGAACCAAACAAGTCACCGTCATTGCGTTTTTTGTAAACGTATTTCACATTTGTCGTTAGACTTTGACGTTGAAAACAATGGAAAATAGGGAAACGATCAGGGTTTTTGCATATTCTTTGAGTAATGGCTCATTTGCCAATATTTAAAATCATAGGATGACTTGTATTATATGGTGAAGTATGAGTGGCACGAAGGGGCTTATCTTAGTCAATGTTACTCCACCAACGATGTGATTTCCTTCATGTCCTGCACATTAGCATAGTAGCCAACTTTGTCTCCATCTGTTGGACAGCTTGTGAGACAGGTAGGATTGTTCGAATCAGGTCATCTGAATATAGATGTTTTATTTTTAAAGATGACTTTCAAACATTCATCTGAGTGTCTCCATCAGTTCTGAGCCACATATGTGATTTACCTAAACTGATGACAAGTATGGAGTTGTGAATCAAGATATTCACACACGGACTCCAAGCAAACAATGCCAAAATGGATTCATAAAAAAACAAAACAAAACCTACGTAATGGCTCAATAAAACAGGTTGTTAAAAAGTCAAAATAGTTGGAATCAGTTCATCTGAATGTAGAGTTAAAGAACAGGGGCACGTTTCAACATCCATCTGAATGTCATGTATTTCATTCAATCAGCAAGCCAGAGGCTGAGGGTTCAAACCTACCACAGGGCTTCAAGAACGGCATCTAGCCTTAATCTTCAACGCTCCGTCTAAGTCCACCCCCACAACGTGGAGACTAATTGTGAGGTGTAAAATATGCCTCCTTCAAAGTTCATAGAATAGTTAGTCGCTTACATAACTGAAAATATGGATATCATACAGGAAAAACAAAAAATACAAGATGAGAGATGGGACAAGTGAAGCAAAGTTAATAACCAGGTTAACATGATGTAATTGGGGACATCTGAAGTATGGAAATCATCACATAGCAAACACAGAAAACAAACCTACTTATAGGAAAAGTATATTAAATGACTGTTTTGTAGAGCACATATTCATATTAAAAAAGAAAAATATTACATTCATACAACAAAACATATACACTACTACTTGTAGTACTATTTTCAGGTGTTCTCATTCGGGGTCACCATCTCCATCTCTTCCGGTCCTCTGCATCTTCGTCTATCGCACCAGCCACCTGCATGTCCTCCCTCACGACATCCATAAACCTCCTCTTTGGTCTTCCTCTCTTCCTCTTATCTTGCAGCCCTATATTCAGCATCCCTCTCCCAGTATACCAGCATCTCTTCTCTGGACATGTCCAAACTGTCTAAATCTTGCCTCTCTTGTTTTGTTTGCAAATTTTCTAACCTGAGCTGTCCCTCTAACATACGTATGTCCTTCTTCACCACCCCCAATTAAAATTGTATCATTTTCAACTCTGCCACCTCCAGCTCCACCTGCCTGTCATTTCATCAGTGCTGCCGTCTCCAAACCATACAACATATTTTGCTCACAAACATCTTGTCAACTTTCCCTTTCACTCATGCTGGTATCCTTGATACTCTTCTCCATCCATTCTGTCATATCTTCAGTAGTGATGAACCATTGGACAGGTAAGCATACCTCACTTAACATTGTCCCATCTTGCAGACCTCCAAATGAACACCGCTACAACTCTCGATCAAAAGGGGGTGGCATAGCTCAGTGGGTAGAGCATGTCATCTGGCAATCGGAAAGTTGCAGATTCGATACTTGGTCCTGCAGAAAGCCTGTTGAGGTGTCCTTAAGCAAACTACTGAACCCCTCACTACCCCCAGGTGCCATATTGTGACTGCCCACTACTCCTATACAATAGGATGGGTTAAAAGCAGAGAACTGCAATTTTTCTCTTGTGATAAGGGATAAGGGAACAATTATTATTATTGAGAGGCAAGGCCCAGCCTTGAGGCAAGCACACACAAAACACAGAGATGGATTGATTGATTGATGGGCTCCAACACTGGTAAGTATGCATTGATTTTCAAAACTATTATATTACACAAGTGCGTAATATGTGATACATATCCTGCACCACTCTTACATGCTTCTCTGCCACTCTTGACACCCTTCGTATGTTTTCTCTAAATCCACAAAGACACAATGTAACTCCTTCTGATTGTCTTTACACTTCTCCATCAACACTTCAAAGCAAGCAATACATCTGCTGTGCTCTTTTGTGGCATGAAACTATACTGCTAATCACTAATTATCACCTCTTCTCTTAACCCTCAAAGTTCTCCTTCAACCTTTTTAACAGACTCTCCTCATTTGTCAGCACATGTCTATCTCTACCCTTCATTGCCCTAACCTGTTGTACATCCTTCCCAGCTTGGTCCCTCTGCCTGGCCAAATGGGACAAGTCCTTTTCTCCTTCATTAGTCTCCAACCGAGTACTGAGAATGTGCCTTATCTTAGCCTTTGTCACCTCTCTCGTTACTTTAAGTTACATCTCCTTGTACTCCTTTCTACTTTCTTAATCTCTCTGGCTATACAACTTCATCTTTTTTCAACCTCTTCCTCTGTAATACTCAACTGTATTTACTCATTCTACCACCAAGTCTCAGTGTCTTCCTTCCTCTATCCATTTGATGCACCAAGTACCATCTGAACTGTCCCCCTCCCTCTTTCTGCAGTGGTGTCCCAGCCATCTGGCAACTCTTCACTACCACCTAGTGCCTGTCTTAACTCCTCTCTAAACTCCACACAATTGTCTCTCTTTGTCAACTTGATCATTGCCTCTTGCCTTCACTCTCTTCTTCTTCTTGATCACCAAAGTCATCCTACAGATCATAATCTAATGCGCCCTTGCTACGTCCTCCCCTGTCACTACCTTGCAGTCTCCAATTACTTTCAGATCACACCTCCTGCATTGGATATAGTTAACTAGTGTGCACTTTCCTCCACATCACCCTGTGTTCCTCCCTCTTGTGATATATATATTCACCACAGCTATTCCCATACTTTTTGCAAAATCTACCACCCTCCACATTTCTCTCCTGGACACAATATCAGCCCATCACCTCTGTTCCCTTGCCCAATGTGCCTGTTGAAGTCCACTCCAATAACCCTGTCTCCTCCATTGGTACACTTCCCACCACTTCATCCAATTCACTCCAGAATCCTTATTTTTCTTCCATCTTACACCTGACTTATGGGGCTTATGTGTTGATAACATTCATCATCACACCTTTGATTTCCAGTGTCAAACTCAATGCTCTGTCCTACATTCTCTGTACCTCTAATCCATTTTTGACACTCTTCCTTTGGAATTACCCCTTCTCCATTTATCCACCCCTTCTCCATCTCTATTTCCACCATGGTAGAGGAGTTTGAACCCACCTCTGATCATCCTGGCCTTATTCCCCTCCCCTTCCCTTCTCCCCTTCGATCCGTTTGCATTGCCAATGGGTGACCGTTTTTGTTTCCATCCTTAGTGTGCAATTTATCATACAACTCACTATATGCCTTTCCTTTGCCTTTTCTACCCGTCTTTGCTTCTTGCTGCATCTTCTTGTGCTCCTGTCTACTTTTTCATCTCTCTGGCTATCCTACTTCATCTTTGCAAACCATTTCTTCTGTATGCCCTGCTGTACATTACATTATATTACATTACATTACAGGCATTTAGCAGATGCTCTTATCCAGAGCGATGTACAAGTGCATAGGGTCAAGGTACTGTACTGACTCATTCCACCACCTATTTATTAAACAAAGAGCAAGGAGTCTCTTCTTATTTGATGAGGATCTTTAACTTTTGGTAGTCATATCAAATCATGAAAATTAGATTAGGAATATCTGCACTTTCCTGGTGACTAGTGGGGTCTGACAAGCTGGAATACTCTCACCTGTTGTTGTTTTTTCAAATTATTATGGATTATCTTTCTAAGGAGTTAAAAGTGTAAGACTGAGACAGTATTATTAATAATGCATCAGATGGTTATCTGATGCAAAATGATGCCTCAGTCCTACTCTCTCCTTACAATTCTGGCTTAAACTAACTGCTCAGAGGCTGCTCAATTTATAGTGTGCAGAATGACATTGAATTTAACTCAAAAAAGAGTTTTGTCATGGTTGCTAAAATCCAGGAGGACCAGTAGCAACATTTTTCTTCATTCTTCATTGCAGACCAAGCATTACAATGTAAGACATTTGGGTCACATCATCAGGATTCATTCACTCAAGTCCATGAATACAAGGATGGCATCCAGCACCAACATAAGTGTAGATTATTTCATTAAAAAATTAGTTATAATGGTTTTAAATGAGCCTACACAAAGGAACACAAGGTGCTCCTCTTTTTCTGGAAATATTTGAACAAACGTCTGTAAAGATTTTAGTCATTGTGGACTTTTGGACTGCTGTTTTAGTTTTATAACTGTGTTGTTGTCCTGAGTTGTCTTTTTATTGATTTTTAAAAAGATGGACTCATGTTGTCTGAATGAAGTAGGATTTGATCTTGTTATATAACTTCTTTGAGGAAACCACCAATGGAGGGTAGATTGTTCAACACATCCAGGGTAAAATAATAGGTCATTCAAGTGATTTCTTTCCATCTTGTGCAGTACAAGCTTGTTCCACGTTTCAAACAACCATCGGGTGCCAAGTCGCTTTTGAATGAAATCACGTTATTAACTGGATCATTTCACTCCTTATTCATTGAGCGCTCCCCCTTCTGTTGGTTGTTTACTTAAATTATATATTTATATATTTATGTCAGTACTTCAGTACTTATCAGCATACACAAATACTTTGACATTTTTGAAAAACATGCCTACTCTGTATTTTTTTATTCAATGTTGATCCAAGCAGCATAACAGTAGAGATTAGCACTGTTGCCTCACAGCAAGAAGGTCCTGGGTTCGAATCCCATCCCAAGTTCTTCTTAACTTCCAGCCTGTGCCCCTGAGCAAAGCCACCGGAAAAAGAACTGGAGATGATCCCCGGGTGCTGCAGCTGCTTACTCCTCCTATACAATGAGGTCAGTGTGGTTCCTGTGATATCCGTAATAACAAACTTACAGACACGGAAGGGGAGGAACTGAGAACGAAGGTCTCTGCCTGTCTCAACACTGCCAAAGTGCCGCCGTCTAACATCAGCAGAGACGAGAGAAAGGCGCTCCTGACTCTCGGTAGGGACGTCGACATCATCATCCTCCTGGCCGACAAGGGCAGATGTACCGTGGTGTTAAACCAGACGGACTACCATGCGAAGGTAATGACGCTGCTTAGCGACAGAGCCACGTACAGATTCACCTCTTTTTTGTGATTCCCTTACCTGGATTATTGAGGATGTATCGAGTCATTATAAAATTTTGTTGGAAGTGATGAAGA
>OMLC01081698.1:0-14458 GCA_900302585.1 Regalecus glesne
GAAGGTAAACACTATGTCAGCAAGCAAGAGTAGAAATGTAGTAAATCGACATGGGATTTTGGCTATGGTTGGGGGGAAATGCTGCCTTTTACACCCCTTGGACCTGGCAGGACCAGGGGATAATACCTGACCAGAATCGGACCAATAACCAGAACCAGAACCAGATTCACTAAACCACTCCTCAGTCACCTGAAAACAGAGCCTGGGTCAGAGAAGTAACCAGTCTCAAGGCCTTTATGAAGTTTGACAGCTATATAGTTATTTCCAGACAACTACTCCTGTGTTAAGTCAATAAACTGATTGACATAAGGTGGTTCAGATGTAGGAGAGATAGGCAATGTCACTGCAATCTTTTCAGCAACCAAATGGGTGACCACATGGTCGTTATCCCACTGTGTGATGATGTTCTACAATTTCCTGACCTAGGGTATTGAGCATGCATTAAGATATTTATATTTAAAGACATTATTGTTACAAAATGTATTCTAGTTATCCGAGTGTAAATGTTCCCTGCATAGAAACTGAGCAAGTATTTGCAAGTGTGTTTGAGAGTTTATGAGCCCTGTACCAAAGACTGTAATTATCATACATAAGACCTTCGATATGACTAGTGTGTCAGTATACACAGACAGACAGAAAGACAGACAGAAAGACAGACAGATAGAGACTGCGAGAGAGAATAATGGATGGATGGATAGACAGATAGATAGTTTCCTGTTTGATCTGGTGAGCTGTGCATGGATGAGAAGGAAAGTGTTCATCATGGACTTACAGGCAGGCCAGGTTTGCCCATCTCTCCATCTCTCCCAGGAATTCCAGGGGGTCCAGAGAAGATCTCCTCAGTTGGGATCCCTGGGGGCCCAGGCTGCCCTGGGGGGCCTGGAGGACAAGGGGGCCCCTGAAAGGATAAGATAGTTTTGACGGTTTCATCTGTAATAGAAATATTTGATTGGGTGTCTTGCAGGAGATCTGTTTTCAAAGGGTTAAAGAAGACAAACCCACTCACTGTGATGATCTCAGCTTCGCTGTCCTCAAAGTCATCAAATCCAGAGCCCTCCAGCCCATACTGAAAACACACATGACCGGTTAATAAGGTCTGAATTTAGCCAAAATGCATCTGATAATACTTCTAAGACACTGATAATATCTTTTTGTTCTCCAAATCATGTCTGTTCTATTATATTTTTTTAAACAGAGATAAAATTAAGTAACCAAGTCACGGTTTCTTCTAAGATCTGAATATAAATAAGATAAGATAAGAGAGATAAGATATTCCTTTATTAGTCCCACTGGGGGAAATTTCGGTGCAACAGCAGCCAGTGTAGAGCACAGTACAGACATCACACCAAGGAAACAACATGTAGTTGGACAACATGATCATGGAAAGGTTTTCCATGATCAGGTACTAGGAAACCTTGGGGAAGTCTCATGAACAACTCACTGTGTTTCTGGAGGACTTGCTAGGTCGACCTGGAGGTCCAGGGGGACCTGGAAGGCCTGGTAATCCTACACCAGGATCACCCTAGGTTAACAAAGAGAAGAGGCACTGGGTATATATGTAGTATTTATATATTTATAGCATTCATTCATGGATTCCTTCATAAAATGATGTCACCTACAGGAGCTAGCAGCTATCAATCTATTGAATCACTCTTTTATTCATTTATCAAAACCAAGTCATGCAGCACTGATACTAGTAAACTTTCCACGTGACATCAATTGTATTTATGCATATCTGCAGCTCCATCACATCTGAGCATCACTAGCTAAAAGTGAGTTGTTACCTTTTCACCCTTTGGCCCAGGATCTCCTGGCAGACCTGGGAATCCAGGGTTGCCAGTTTCACCCTGAAGAAAAATTCAACAGCAGGATTATAATAGAAAACAGGAAAGCTAGAGTTCCTAAGAACTCCATGGAGCATACCATCCTGCCTTTAGCCTCACACAACCCTGAGAGTCACCATCATAAGAAAGTGATTTTCATCTTTCCTGTTTCTGTTTTCACAAACAAGGTCAAATGCTGTTGTTTGTCTTACTTGACAAACAAACAAAGCTATTTTGAATTTTATGTGCAGGAAAAACCCTTGAAAGAGTGATGCTGAGGCCACTTTTCAGGCTCATATTCAGCAAAACTAGGGTTCAACACAAGTAACAACCTTAAAGCAGTAATTTCTTCCAGTGCCATAAAAAATGCCCTTAGTCTAACAGTGATGTTTCGGATCAATACGTGTCAATATATAGCATATGAAAATCAAACTAAGGTATGACAGTGAAGAGACAGATGCATTTAAGTCTACCTGCCTATGATAATCGGAAATTCCAATTTGTGACCGATTTGTTATGCATGATAAGAGAACCTGAATGAGAAAGACAGACATGCCCTATACTTACGGGCGGTCCAGATTCACCCGAGATGCCCTGAAAAAGAAAAATCAGGATTAGTAATTGCTTTGCTCAGCATACTCTTACATCGGGCATCAAGTTTTATGAGGACAGATGAGTGGATAGATGAATAGACGGACAAGCATATAGATTGACAGATACATAGGCAGGTAGACTGACCGTTTGATAGTTCAACAGATAGTTATATAGATTATACAAGCTCTGATCAGCAGCTGTTTTTCCTATAAAAAATGGATAAATGACATTATTCTTGAAGCATTAAGATTGTTAAACTGAACCGATCCCACCCCACCCCACCCTGTAGGCTGAAAATTTTCCAAAATACCAAACAACATCGGCATCCTGAATAAATCAAACAATCAAGAAAGTAAAAACTCACAGTCTTGCCATCATTCCCAGGAGTGCCAGTTGGGCCTGGTGGTCCAGGTAGCCCTGGAGGACCCCTGGGACCTGGTTCCCCTCCTCCAGAACCATTCCCCTCTACTGTGGCCTGGCCTGGGAGACCAGGAGGACCAGGGGGACCAGCAGGACCTGGCTCACCACGGTCCCCTTTCTGTCCTGGAGAGACCTGAAAGGATTGATTGATTCAGTGGGTGACTGAATAACTGACTCATACATACAAGTCATTAAATAGATGATTTTGATGTTAAGACTAGATAGATAAGTGGTAAGGAAGGAAGGACGGACAGACGGAAGGAAGGAACGAGCTAAAGAAATAGGGAAAGAAGAACAGAGGTGAGAAGAGAGACAAGGATAAAAACACACAAGGTAAGGACACTTGGGTTTGGGCAAAGTCATTGAATGCAGTACTTAATGCACTATTGTTTATTTGATATTGGACAGAAGTCAGTATATGAGTCAGCTCATGGTCAGTAGTTTTGAATAGTGATGTTTAAAGTTAATATCGTATCTCTCAGAAGCATGAAAGGGAACCACTGCTATTGATAATAGGTCTCAACTGTGAAGTTCTGCACTCAGAGAAGATTGTGACTTACAATGGAAGGTCTGTAGGCCGGGGCCGCTGCCTGAGTTGGTTTAGCTGTGGCAAGAAAAACAATAAGCACACAGGTATGAAGTTAGACAGTGAGTTGTGAAGCTTTTCAAAATGTTCCTTTCTGACCTAACATTCTGTGAATTAAGGGGAGAGAGAGAGGGTGTGGATCATGCAGGCTTGTGTATGACAGAGAGAGAGAGAGAGAGAAAGAGAGAAAGAGAGAGAAAGAGAGGGAGTTAATTCCTTTTCAACAACTCAGCAATTTCAGTATTTATTTTTGCTCATCCCCCTGGTGGCAACTGATAGAAGCACAAGAAAAAGTACAACCTTGATATAAGCCCCCACCAGGGTAACTGTAACCAATGATCACAAAAAGGTGAATCAGTTCAACTGGATCAGAAGTTTATTCAGAAACATTTCATCACTCAAGGAGGTGACATCTTCAGTCTGAGCTGACTGCAGCCTCCCCCCCTTATAAATAGTACATCAATATCACACAACAAAAGGCTGGGTTCATAAGCAAGTTGGGTCATTGACTGCACATTCAGTGGCAATGAGCATCATTCACAAAGGATTGGGAATATTTGCAATCACGGCATTGTAAGAAGACGACAGATATACTCTCAGACCACCAGCGATATAACCAGTGATCTTCTATATGCTTAGACAAACAGCTGTTTTATATATTCACCTGACTGTGGCCTGATGAGTGTGGTAATCTCCTCCGCTTCCTCTCCAGAGGTTTCCTCTATTACATCCTCATCATCGCTGCCAAGTGACGCCTCGGTGGGTGGAGCTTGGACTGGGGTGCTGTAGGTGACATCTGGCTTTGGGAGGGGCTACAGAAAACATAGAGTGAATGTGTGTGTGTACATATATGCTTGTATGTATGTTGTAGGTATCTATCTGTTTGCCTGCCATTTGATCTACCAGTATATGCTCCCTGAGCAAGACACTGCGTCCCTAACTGCTCAACCCCTGAGATGGAATGGTAACGTGTCCTGGTGTTTCCCCACTTTTTGCCCAATGAGCACTAGGATAGCCTCAAGTATGGTTCCACAACCCGACTTTGGATAAGTGGTTGAGGATGGATGGATGGCACTGACAATTTGGACACCCAGGGGTGTGGTCCAGACATTACTTTGGAAGAGGGTAACATCAGAAGTCATCATCACTACCTTCTGCCTATTTGTGTGTCTCATAAGGTACACAGAGAGGACCTGGAAGAATGATGATGGCCCCCAAACACTAAAAGCTATAATTGATGGTTCTGTGTTGCACCACAGACAGGAGATTTGCCTCCAGACAGGTTATTCGTGGCTGGAGAAACCCCCCCCCCAAAAAAACCCCAAAACAACTGCAGTTGAGTTGTTGAGTTTCTTTTATTTTCCTCCAAAATGGAGACAAATTCTGAGCAGAAGCAATGAGAAAGCTTTTAGCATTCAGCCATTCAGTTGGTGTATTCCAGAACATGTACGCAAGATGCTTCCCATAGATGCATCTCTACCATGACACCCAGGTTGAGTGGAGTGGTGCACTTTGATTGTTTCACATGGTTGCTCTGCATGTGATGGACTGTTCAACAGCACAGAGCACAGAGATTCTACGGTTGTCTGAGTCTGAGAGGCAGTTTTTCAATAAAGATTACAACAGGAAGTAGAGGGCCATCCTGATCCTTTATAAAACTTCAGGTTCATCCACACATCCCCGAAGAGACTGGCAGGTATTGCAAAGCATGTCTGAGAAGCAGCCTCTATTTAGCAATCTAATATCCTGCACATGGAGTGGACACAAGTTTAGCGGTAATCTTATACTCTTTAAGCATTTATCGGCTTTTGAGATTGCTGTTAAAGTAAGGAAAACATTGATTCTATGTTTAACCTCTACTAAAGCAAGACTTGCCAGTCTTTTGGATTTGGCCAGCTGGCCAAGAGCACCACATAACATCACGCTTCTGCCTCCACCAGACCAATTAAGGAAAGAGCTGTTTCCTGCTGGTGCAGACCCAGCTCCTCAGGACGCCAGGAGACGGCGAATACCATTCTGTGTAGCCTAAGAGTGTGATGCGATGTGGTGTGTGTATGAAGGGACGTGTAGGGAGGGGGGGTGAGGACGATAAAGATCTGACTGGGTTTGACGTTTGATGTTCAGAGAGCGAACATGAAGAGACAGAGACTGTCATGCTTTTCTGTGTATGTACACTCACCATGGTATACTCTCTTTCCTCCACAATCTTTTTCACCTCATCCACTCTCTCATTGTCCTCATACGCGTTATCACCGCTCCCGTATCCAGAGGCCTGGAGACAGACACGCAAAGGGAGGGAGGACAACTTAAAATCATTACAGTCGATGTGTCGTGTGTGATGCTGCCATAACCTATGTTGAGCTGTGGAGTCAAATGCTGTGGTATAGTGCTGGGGAATAGGTCAAAATATTTTCTTCCTCTGTCTGATAAGAGATCTCCATTATTATTTGTGATGTGCCACAGTAAAACCAGGAACAAGTCACCCCAGAGGCATCTTCAGTTCTTTACAGATTCTGAAAGTGTAGTTTCCAAGCTTTCCAGTGATGTCTAACACATGGATATGATAGAATTTAAAGAAGTTGTGGCCAATTGAATGTACGCCCCTCTGAAAAACGTTCAGTATGGAAATTAACTGTATCGCCGCACACGACCCAACAAAGAGCCAGCATTTCCTCACAGTATACCCGATTTAAAACACAAAATGTATGCACTTTTAAGGCAACCAATACTGTTATCTGAAACATGGAGTGGGTTCTTCATAATCTCAACTTTTCGAAAAACAAAAATCGCTAATTTTGAAAACAAAAAAAAGTCCCCCACCCCCCCGCTTCTTCCTTGTTAACGTGAATTTGTCCCGGCCGACTTGCTGCTGGTTTTATCATGGCGCGTCACATTTGGTTCCTATGGTTCCACTGAAAACATAGTTAATGGTCAATATGGGGGCGTCAAGAATAGCCTCTGGGCTTAACCCCCCCCACGTTTGTGTCCACCCCCACAACATTAGGAAAAATGGTGACATGTAAAAATGGACCTGTCTCTGTTTAGGATAACAGAAGGACTTAAATCTGTGTCCCCACAGATCATGGGTAAGAGGAAAGGAGTGGAGGCACAGAAATTGACAGAAAGTGAGTGGAGAGGAAAGAAGGGCCCAGAGGAGACAAGAAAAAAATTGGGGGGAGAGAACTGCTGAGGAGAGGAGTGGAAGAACAGAAGAAGAGGGGAGGAAAGGGAGGGCGGTGATGGACCAAAGGCAACAAGTTAATGTATAATTCCAAATCCTACCACCAGGTGGTAATGTTTCCCTGTAAGTCCTATTTAGTCAATGCATGGCTATGAGTGTTTTGAGTTGGAGAGATGGATGTTTGGTGTACCCACATTCGTGTGAGTCCAACACGGGTGCATATTTGTGTTTCTACTAGTGCATATGTTGTGACTGCGGTTTTGTGCCAGCATCAGCATTCCTCTGTACATGGATGTGTGTGTTAGTGTGTGTACTTACATAAGGGTCATCCTCTTCACACTGGTCATCTGGGGCCGTGGGATCTGACTTCAACACCAGTTGTTGGATAGAACCCTGGGGAGAGAGAGAAAGAGATGATGATGGGGTGAGTAAGATGGAGAAAGAAAAAGTAGTGGAGAGAAGGGAGGGGGTGAGACGGGTAAGAGAGGAAGAATATCAATGTGATGTTTCCTTGGTAACTTCAACTGATTCATTCAGTCACATTAAACCTGATGGGAGTAGAAACATTTCCCACGCGCTTACGACACACCACAGCTGCCTGTCCGTTTGGTGCATCTCTCTTTCTGTGACACACTTCCACTATATACATGGAAACAGAGAGAGATAATATTAATTTCAATTCAGTCACACTAAGTCAAACCTTGTGTTGGGTAGACACAGTTGGAAGGACACGAAATACTCAAGGAAAACAAACTAGCATCCAACTTCCAGATCTTACCATTATTTATTTATCCATCCATTCATTCATCTTCAACAGCTAATCCAAAGTCAGGTCATGAGGTCATGCTGGAGCCTATCCCAGCATTCATTGGGCAAAAAGCAGAAAAACATCCAGGACAGGTCACTATTCCATTTCAGGGCAAGTGTGGTCGAGGTGTCCTCGAGCAAGACACTGAACCTGTAACTGCTCAACCCCTGAGATGGAATGGTGACCTGTCTACGGTATTTCCTCACCTTTCACCCTATGAGGACTGGGATAGGCCTCAGTATGACCCCACGACCCAGCTTCCAATATGCAGTTGATGATGAATGGATGGATGATGTAACATGAAAACCAGCAAACCACTCAGGCCTCAACAATACATTGGAAAACTAGAAAGAGCTGCTTGAAACTGCTTTATGCATTTGATCCTCCATAGCATTCGCTGTGCTGTCGTCAGAGTGAAACATGACTGTGAATAAACAAATGGAGATTTCATGCAACATTAAACAAACAAAGCCAAGAATGGAGCAACAGTTGTTCCAGTGAGTGCTCCAAGCAAACGCACACATTTCAGCATGGTACTGTAACTGAGACAGCCTCTCCTCTGCCCTCCCCCACATGGAGGACCTACTGAAGGCATCCTCCACCACATCTATTTACACGGACAGTAAGCCAGAGGGCAGACACCTGCTTTCAATACAACACATCCAACCTCCATGAAACAAGTGGTGGTGCAGGGGAGAGAGAGATGCAGACAAAAAGACACAGAGAGCGAGAGATGTAGATGGAATTTGACAAATGAGAGGGAAGTAAAGAGAAAACAGAGACAACCAAATCGACACATCAAAACACAGGGGGGGGGCGACTCAGACACCATGAGACACGAAGAGAGACAGGGTGGATTTGGGTCAAGGAAAACAAGTAAATAGGAGACATCTGGTTGGGCAAACATTGGGTAAACACTTCATCTGACACAAATAAAGATGATGCCGAGCAACCAGCTCCACCAATCCAATCCATTACTGGCGCCCTCGTCTCACAACTCCAACACTGTGTGAGTGGACGTATGTGAGGGTTTGTGCATATGTATGAGTGACAAACTACGGCTGGTGCAGAGCTCAAACAACCATAATGGTGTCATTTAAAATCCAGCAGTACTAACAGCCATTATACTCTGATGAGCCAAAACATTATGACCACCTGCCTAGCATGCTGTTGGTCCTCCAAATGCCACAAAAGACAGGTCCGATCCACCAAGGTATGGACTCTACATGCAGTGAGCAGCAGTATAACAGTCTGAAAAGTCTTAAAGCCCAAAGGTTGAATAAAGACAGGAGAAAATGTAGCAGGATGAATGGAGAGAGCAGGACTTCAGCTCAGAGGACGGTTGCCAGAGCAACAGAAAGCAATGCCACAGCTATACCATACTGAGTGTGTGTGTGTCTATGAGTATTCACACAGACACACACAGACTCACTCGCCCACAGACCGAGGCAGGACAAGGCTAAGACTACCGTCCCTCAGAGCTTTTGAGTCTATATTAAACCTGTGGAACAGACACAGCAGAGGCTCTGTTCAGTACAGCATGATAGATTCAGACAGTGAGTGAAGAGTCAGTCAATACTTGTGTACGTGTCCTCACGTCAGTATGTGCAGGTCTATATACTGTAATTTATGCATAACTGTGCATGTGAGATTCTGTATTTCCATATGTTCACATTTTCTGTGCATGCGTGTGGGTGTATAAACACATTTTGTGCGCATTTCTACACGTACAGTATGAGTGAGGTGTAGGTGTGTGCATTTATATTACAGTAGGGAGCACCACGCGAGTTCCTATTCTGTTATTTCTGTTCCTCTCTGCACACAGCTCATAGAATTGGGGGCTGCAATAGCCCCGTGGTACAGCGTGTACTTTGAGAACTGATGAGCCAAATCTTGCAGGTTTGAACCCACCGCGGGGTGTCAGGACAGGCATCCGGCCTTCATCAGCAACACTCCATCTCGGTCCGTGTCCACCCCTACAACACGGGGACTAATGGCAACATGTTAAAGCAGACCTCTCTCACAGGGCTTATAGTGTTACAGCTGTTGCACTGATGTTGCACTTGGCTCATTGTGGGCTGTTTAAAGCTGCCAACTATTTATCTCACCAGAGAATGAACTTCACTATATGTATGAACAGTGACGAATTATCTTCGGTAAAAAAAAGGGCAGCATGGTGTCCCAGGGGTTAGAAGAGTCATTTACACAGTTGACCAAGTTGCTGCAAACCTCATTTCACTGTTGTTGCACAGGTACAGTCATTTATGCGGCAAGTCTCATGACTCTTGTTCGTGTAAGGAATCTGTGTGTGTGTGTGTGTGTGTGTGTGTGTGTGAGTGTGTGTGTGAGCGAGAGGGAGGGAGAGAGAATTACTGCTGCTGCAGAGCATTTCTGTTCTCCCCAAGTGGAGATGTGGGATCTTGTTCAGGCCAAGAGCTGCCAGTCTAAACACTGCTAACAGCTGGCTGTTAAACCAGTCGCTACTACTAGCCTCTCTCAGTCAGAGAGAGAATAAGAGAAAGATAGAGGAAAGAGAGACAGAAGAAGACATGTGGGAGGAGAGAGAGGGAGGCAGAACAGCAGGAAGAAACTGGGTATATATATATAGGAGATGAGAGAATGAGAGGGAGCGGTGAGGGGAAGTGATATGCAGGAGAGGCCTGGGTAGAGAAGGAGAAAGACAGAGAATGAGCAGGAGACAGAGTGAGGGAGAGTAATGGAGGAGCAGTGGGTAACAGAAAGAGGCAGAGAGACCAACTGGAGTGAAGCAGCAGAGTCCGGTAGACAGATAGGCAACAGTAGATGGTGTCTGCGGAGGCAGGGGAGTATCAATACTGATTTGAGGACACTCCCTATTGTCAAGTAGCCTTGACTGTGACCACATAGCACAGTACGAGTGTTTGAGGGCGTGAGTAACATATTGCTGTTGCTAAGCAGCCGCAGAAACAACCATCAACCACTTGTGTGCCAGTGTTAGTGAAGAAAGTGGCGGAGCAACACAACCCGACCCATCCATCTTATCAGTGATTCTTATTGTTACACAATGGATCTCATTTCATTATCTATTTCTCGGGAGGCAGAAATGCACTGGCTTTAGCTCTTTGTCCGCCACCTTTCTTTTCAAAAATATATAGAAACCCTAACCTGCGCATGTGTATAAACACTTGGCAGCATGGTGGTTCAGTGGTTTGCATAGTTGTCCCACAGCAAGAAGATCCTGGGTCTCTGGGTGCCGCAGCTGCTCACTGCTCCTTTACATTAGGATGAGTTAAATGCAGAGAGCACAATTCATTGTATGTATATACAATGAAGAGTGAAGCTTCTTCTTTTCTTTCTTTCCTAATGGTTCAGTCTAGAAGGCCCTGCCTCTTTGGTTCTCCTAGTGGATGGCAGAGGGAGAGCAGCAGAGACCCAGGGGTTCTGAAATTCAAAGTTGGAACATTTTTCATCCGCCGGTGCTCATAGTGTTTTCACAAAGATACAAGGTCTGCTAGAAAAAGAACAAGGACGGCACCCGGGGAGCAATTAGAAACATGAAAAAAGGTGCCTGGCGTTGCCAGAAAGGGCTCCGACATGATCACAGTAAAACAGAGTCGGAGGACTGGTCCGCCTGCATCACCAGAGGACTTTGTATCTCCCTCACCACCAGCCAAATGAAAAAGGAATATGATCTACTGTCAGGGATTACTGCTTACCCCAAAACACTGCAGTGTTGTTCTTGAATGAGATGACCGCTACTCCACAAAATCTAATAGCACAAGACTGAACCAAACCAACACACTAATTAGAGATCATGACACCGCTAAAAGTAGATACTCCATAGTTTTATTATGCAGGATGATAAATTTGAGGAGTTTATGTATTTCCTTAAATTGGACCACAAGGGTCAAACACAGTATATCTTGTATGATTTAGGTACCACGATGTTGTTTTTATAGCCGTGGTGGGTACGGAAACATGACCTCAGCACCAAAATCACCCCTATTGCTACCAGGAATCCTCGAGTACGCATGGAGCAAATGCTTCTTTGACTTGACTCATCGTAATTATTCGAAACTCTCCTCCAATTTTTCTTATAAACGCTTTACGAGTGGAAAACATCGTCCTGGCACCGACTCTCCACTGTCATAGAAACCTGACTAAAGTTCTTCAGTTTGCTCATCGGACACATTTACATAACAAGAAGCAAGGACACACTATGAAGGGAAAAAGCACAACGGAGCACCGTAGGCCTTTGTTTTTTTGGGATGGGAGGCAGACGTAGGTCAGCGTGTGGTCAGACTCCTTACTCCTCTTCACTGAGGCAACTCATTAGGGCACACCGCTTTCCTTCTCATATGTCAGGTCTTCGTAGAGAAATGAAACTGCAACCTTGTCTTACAGTCCATCAGTCTTCTCATTCTCCACCAGTATTATCTCTTGCTGTAGAAATCTGGTGAAGGCCCGACCTTCACTACTCTGTCTCTGATTGGCTTAACCTGACATTCTTACCCTAACCCACCTCACGCTTCATGTGACCAACCAATGATCAACCAGACCAACCAACGAAGGCAAGGGGTGCTAGCCAATTAGAGGCAGAATAAGGCAGGTCATGACTTTGTCATTATAGGAAAATGAAATCCCTGCTCACAGAAGCTTGTCACAAAGTCAATGAACAGGTGTTCGGATACAGAGTGGGAACGAAAGAGGCTCCATTCTCCCTATTAACAAGGCAGTATAGCATCAAAATGGTTTTGAAGATGTTGTTTCAGAGTAAAATGAATTATAGAATGTTGCTTTAACCCATGTAAAGTTCTTGGATCACTACTGGAATTAATTAAAGAACAAGAACATTGTGAATAGCCTTAAACCCCACTGCTACTCTCGTGGTCATCTTTACGATGGTGGGCCAGATGTGACATGACCACAAGTTGGATGATGTTGTGTCGATACACACATATGAATATAATCTGATCCTAACTCACCACAAACCTCTCCAGGCCAGTACCCCCGGCATTCCCCACGAAGATCCCAGAGCTGGCCTCGAAGGTGAGGGGCTGCGCGCTCCTCGTAAATGCAACACGATGGTATTCCTCACAGTCCATGAAGAGACGCACCTGACAGGAGAAAGAGAGAGAGGAAGATTTAGGCTGCTGTCTTTTCGCTTTGTCTGCTTGGATATCATTTGAACCTTCACCCAAAACTCCATTTTGCTTGGGAAACAGTGAAAACAGCCAAAATTTAAGTTTCCTCATTGAGTTGTGTAACAAATGTGCCCGAGTGGAAAAAGAACCCCAGTCATGACATCATTATGACATGAAGGATTTCCATGACTGAGCTACTTCCCTCATATTCTGTCTTTAGTCAATAGACTAGAAAATCAACCTAAATGAATCTATGAAAGATCCCCCAATCAGAGCTAGTGGATGTTGCAAGGGAAAGGAAGGCTTGGAGGTCCCGGCTGAAATCTGCTACCTCCGCGACCCGACACCGGATAAGCGGTTGACGATGGATGGATGGATGGATGGAATCTATGAAAGAACACTTTATTTTCACGCCACGCTGTCTAAATGTTCTGGGATGTGACACATGATAACAGAAATCAATGAAAACAGACTTCCAGTTGTATTTCTTTAGCCTTCCTGTGATCTTTAAATAACTTAGGAGGTATAAACAAAGACATCACCCAGATGGAAACTGTGACATATGCGATGAATCAAGAGTCCATGGAGCATGTATTATTCTAAAATATGTAAATGAGAGACCTTTGTCAAAGACACAGTTAGAACAAAAAGAAATAAAACATATGGTTATGAAGACACTCTTCAAACAACAATCTGGGACTGATTTGTGTAAACATATCTCCATTTATCTCCAATATGCTGTACTAATAACATAAATATAAGATAGTGTTTTAAGTAACAGTAGGTGGCGATGATGTTCCAGTTGGTTACGAGACAGAAAAGAAGACAGAAGGAGAAGACAGAGACGTAAAAGACATAGAACAAAATCAAATGTCCAACATCGACTGAATGTGACTTACAGTTAAACATAATTGTAAGCACTAACTTTATCCTGCTCCTTTTCAATCTAATATCTGTTTCCTTCTGTATTGAGAATTATTACTTGTTGAATTATGTACAAAATAAAGATATATGAACTTGAACGTGTCGCTCGTACCTCGGACCCCTGGACGCTCAGGGTGAACCTCGCCCATCTTCCCGTCATGTCGCCCATCTTGAAGGAAGCGGCCTCCTTGGTCCCGCCCCGGCTTCCGGGGTCAGTGTAGTACAGAACCACCCTCTGAGTACCGTCCTCCACAGCAGACAGCGCCACCCCAAGGTGTACGACCTGAGAGAAGGAACATTTCAACTCTTTCTGTTTAGATGTGTTTTGCAATTTGCTCATCTCTTCGGACAGAAGAGCATCGACTCACCTTCTGGTAAGCATCCGTGATGGCAAACAGCACACCACCATTTCGGGTGGTGGGCTTGGCGGTGGCCGTGATGGCAAAGTCCCGATAGAACGGATCGGGGATGAAGGACTTGGTAAGACGACCCACGTTGGTGTCGGGTCCGAAGCTGTAGGCCGGGTAGCCCTCGAAACCGGTGACAAAGGAGACAGAGGGAGGGAGGGGGACGCCAATAAGCTCTGTCAGGTCCAAGTCCCCCTGGGAATCATGGTCTGGGAGGAAACAAACATGGGTTGGACAACAGTGAGGAAGGAGGTCAATTCTTCTGGAATAATTGTTGATGTCGGACAATTTAGACGATCTTGTTTAAAATCTCTCCGTCGGACAAGAGAAAATTAGCACATTGTGACAAAAATCTTCAAGTAAAGTTGCAGTTCTGGACTTCTCCGGAAGCACTAGAAGAAACTCCCATCATGCATCTGTTCCCGCCGTATCCGCACCACTACCGCACCTTTCTCATATAAAAAAGTAGTAAAAGAAGTAAGAGTAGTAGTAGTAGTAGTAGTAGTAGAGAAGAAGTGTTTTGTTACTACAGAACTCTTGTGTATTTAAATGTGATAGGAAAAAAATAGAAAAAGACAGACAAACAGAGCTT
>OMLC01081702.1:0-12500 GCA_900302585.1 Regalecus glesne
GGGATATGGACGCCACGAGGAATTAAGTATCTTGCCTGCAAAGGAGCCTGTGAAGAATTACAAGATGTTGCAGTAGAACAGAATTTTATTTCGAAATCTCTAAATTGATAGGAGCCAGGGGAGTCCCGAGGCGTTTGACTTTTATGACACACACAGATGATACAGTTTACACTTGTCAAATCCTACAGGGACCCATTCCCAGACAACTTCCTAGAGAAGATCATCTTCCCTTAAGACATGCAAACCCCCTTGGGGAGGAGGCAGGCACTCTTCTTTAAGCCCCTACCCATTACATCAAACAAGCGGACAATGGCCAGGCTGGAGAAAGCGCTGTTAACTTACCTGGCAGAGACTCTAAAAGCAGGAGGCATCTAAGAGCATGAGCTTGTCTGTCACCCAGACACAGCAGAAGATCACACAGTTATATGTTGGGTGAAAGACTTCCTGAGCTCTCGCCCTCTTTAGTCTTCTCTCTGACTTTTCTTTTTTAAATTTCATTTATCCACGTGCTCTCAAGACGAGGGAGCAAAAAGAGCGAGGGATAAAAGAGGAAAGGGAGGGAAAAAGACAGCGAGATGCTCAGATCTCCTCTGCTGAAATGAGTTGCGATCACGCAGCGAGCCCCATCCTCTGCAGCACAGTACTGAGTAGTGCACAGTGAGAGAGGAGAGAGAGATAGAGAGAAACGCATTTGATACCGCCTCTTCCAATACCATGGATGGAGTAAAAATCTGGACATGGAGTCAAGGAACAATATGGATCATGGACTTTTCCTCCTTGGATCTTTTTTACTCCAATGTACATACCAGGGAGATGGAGAGTAGAAATGAAAAAAAATGTCAAAGATTTTTTTGGGGGGTATCTAATTTTCCTTAAGGTAAGATCCTCCATCTAACACACTCTGATACTCCCTTTCCCCTTCCAACCTCCTCTCTTGTCTCTGCTCATGTCCTCCGCCTACTCTTTGTGTCGCAAGAGAATAGAATAAGATATTACTTTAAAAACTTTACATCTGCCATTACATAAACCAATTATTGTCTCTCATTTTTTAAAAGTTTTTCTGTTTTCCTCTCTCTCTGCATTGTTAAAGAGATTCTGAAACTTTAAAGTGTTTTTTGAGCTGTAAATTGAGTGATACTACTGCAGGTCGATGGAATACTGTAGCATGTCAATAATGACATATCTCTCCGGATTTATAAAAATGGGCATTTCATGAGCCAAAAATGACTCAGCATGCAATCTACTGTTTTGAATCAGCTCTGAGCCTTGCAAGGCCAGGCCTGTCGACTGGTTGCTCATTTATGTCATGAAAAATAAAAGAATTAGAGATGAGCGACCCACCTCATACAGCAACAGCCCTTGAATGTGGGTCTGTGAAAGGGCTTGGGGCTTTATTACATTTTCTACCAACCTTTTCAATATCTCTCAATTTAATTAAAAATGCTCTTATCAGTTCAAAAAGGGAAAATTTGGAATTCTCTGTGTTTTAAACCAATGTATAGGAGCAGTGAGCTGCCACCATATGGCGCTAAGGGAGCAGTTAAGGGTTCAGTCTCAGACACCCTGATGTGCTTTCTCCAGAACTGGGGATCGAACCTGTAATCTTCCCATTGTCAGACGACCACTCCACCCACTAAGCTATGCCATCCCAGTAATATCGTAATATCAGTTCATCAGTTTCAATTTTACCAAAATGGTTCAGACTTGTGTTCTTGATGGCTGCGGAAGCAACAGCAGGCCACTGGGTTGGTTGAGACGGGCTCTCGCAGCAGCTGTAAGAGCAGTCACCCTGTCGCCTGCCTCCATCTGCGGCATAGCTGCGTCACGGCAGTCAGAGGGTCTTTGGGGAGCTATTTGATGCCATGCTGGAAGGCAGGCCTGTGGAGGGGACTGGTTACGGAGGTGTGCGGCAGAGAACCAGTGACTCACACCATGCCCTTTTCACAGATCTCCACAACTGCTCCTGCCATGCCTCACACATTCACACTCCTCCACCTCCTCAGCATCTCACCTCTCTCAGACCCATGCTCACGTTTTATCCTTTTTCAAAATGGAGTTGGACTCAGACAGAGGGAAGAAGTTACACTTTGACACTGAATCACAGCATGACACAAATACGTGATGCTATTTTACAGCACATCACCAGATCCTGGGGTAAAAATACCGTGATCTGTTGCCCTTAAACAATGATGCACAAACCACATTCGAGTGTACTGTTGATGACACTTACACAGCAGTGTTGCTAGTGTAAAGTCCTCTGAGGCCATTTTTTTAGCTTGTCATAATGGGCTATACAAATAAAACTGACTTGACTTGTTCAGCACCGATAAATCTATAGTTACTGACCAAACTGTTGGGGAGATGGGGTTGAGGGTGCTCAGTTTTGGCTGTAAGTTTTCAAATGAGGAAAAGACAACAACATGGCAGCCATTTTAAGAACTTTCCGGACTCTAATGGTTCTGAAATCATTCAAGGTGAGAAATAGGCAACGTTACTGCAGATCTTTAATTCACACTTTACGTGGATCACCTACATTTACTGTCTGATCCACATTTCATGAGACAGACACAGCATGGTGAATGCATCAATTATCAAAGTTGAAGCAAAATCAACTTTCTCCAGATACAAGACCGGCGAACACACCACACCATTTGCACCCATCATGCATCGTGTGGCTGCTTCTCCTGCTTTACTTTAACTATCAGCAGAACACATCAATCTGTCGTACCTCGTCAGATTTGGTGTGAACATACCTTCAAACCATTACAGCCAACCAGGCCATCTGGCTTATCTGTCACTCTCTTATGGCATAATTGGACTGCCATGATCAAGTGTTTTTTGTCTGCTGCTACAGGAAAGCAGGGTTTCTTTGTGTGATAGTCCTTTCAAGCTGGCAACGCTCAAGGTCGCTTGGCAGAGTGACTCGCTGGGAACCAAAATCCTTCAATGATTAACAATGTCAGACAGGATGGAACACCTGTCAATCTAGATCTATAGTCCCAGCCAAGAACCAGCCAACCACGGTGCATCCCAGCAGCCCCTAACCAGTAAGAGAGGGGATTTATGAACCTATCAAAGAAATGAATTCCCCTTTTCACGGAAAAGGCAGGCACATAGAACATATTTATATCATTCCACGTCTCACTCAGATATAAATATTTGAGTACTGGGGACAGAACCATAAACGGGGCAACTGTCTGGGTTTTCCATAACCAGCTTTTGTCAGAGCAATGTCAAGTGTATGTTTGCTGGATTGATGGAACACCATTAGCAAAAACAACATGAGACAGACGCCTGGTGAATCGAGAGCGATTTGAGGTACTAACCCAATGCATATATACTACACGGCTACAGTACATCAATATATCGCATGAATGCAGTGCAGGACACAATCTAAAAAGGCTTCCCAATACCTAATGAACTCTTACAGGGATACGATATCTAATACTGCAAAGACTCGATCAATATTGAGAAAATGCTGGCGAGACACATTGACTGGATTCGCAACTCCAAGATGCAGTTGGTCAATTATAAGAGGTGCAAACTCCACCAGATCAAAAGACACTTTGAAAGTCAAAGCTCCCACTTTCAAAACCCTGGAGTAAGCCTTCAACGACCTCTTTCTCATACTCTGTTTTTCTCTCTCACATCCCGATTTCTGCTTCTGCTCATCACTCCCTGGACCAGTGTAACCATTCATCCTTTTCTTCCTTTTTCTTACCCATCCTCCACATTCTCTTCTTTTCTCATCATTTACCTCCCTCTGTCCCCCCCCAACCACCCACCACTTCTCCTTCTCAGGTGATTTCCATTCTCTGAGCTTTGAGAACCCTAAATATACAATGTCTGCTCTTCTGTGTCGGCCGTTTCTCCTTCGCTTGGAAAGGCAGACGGACCTCTCTGAGTATAACAAATCTCATCTCACCAAAATATTCATTTCACGGGTCACTCTCCCATACAAGCCAATATCCACAGTGGGGTAGGCATTAAGCATTATCCTCTTCCCTATTCAAATTGCAAACAGCAAAGTGGGGGCCATGCCAGAGATATCAGCCCTCTGTTGTACGCAGTGTGTCCTTGTAATGGGGTTGCAGCCACCACTAACTCTCGAATCCAGTAATTTGCAGGCCAGCCTTATCACAGCTTCTTGAAAAGTGACACATTGCACCTGTCATTTAGCAGTGGACCACTATGTTCTGACCAGACGGTTGCTTTTCAACAATATGCATGACAGAACCTGATGACGCCCCCTTGGTGTCTGGTATGTCGTGCTTTGTAGTGTGCCTGCGTATGGAGACAGAGAATTCAGAACACTTGGATCTGTCCGTTTCCATGCGTGTTTAATGGAATTCGTGTGTTTGCATATTTGCCTGAGAGTAATTTTTAATTTGACACACTGCACAGTCATACAATCTATCTAATACCGCATCCAGGAGTTTCCACTGAATCCCAAATTGTCTCGAGTAAATATGGCGACTGGTGCAACCCATACAAACGTAAGGCCTCAACATGCTGTAGTGCATCAGCTGTAAAGTGTGGTGGATCTGTAGAGCGTCAGTTAAACCACTGCGACATGATGTGTGTCTGAGAGGAAACATCCAAGTCTACCCAACAAATCAAATCCACAGTTAATTTAATATCGGGTCTTTATTACGGGCATCTCTGGCTCTGCTTACTGCTGGGATAATAGAGCTCCTTGTTTATCAGCTTTTGATGATCTCATTTACTGCTACTCACATTTTCTTTAGGCAGAGGGCTTTGCGGTCTGCAGACACGGTAGATGTGTGTGTGGCATAATGATTAATCAACATTGTTCGACAGGTCATGGTTATTCAAGGGGCTATTCGTGATAATCTTCAGCAGAAACAAACCTCTGGGTCCCCAACCCTGCCTCTACCAGCTCCATGATGCACTGGGGAATACACAGAGCATGCATATCAATTAAAGTGGGCGGTCAAACATCCAGGAGCCCCATTGGTGGAGGGGTTGGCGTCTAGGGGTAACTGCCATATTGGCCACATCCTGGGGTCATGAGCATTGTGGACCCCATAGAGCAGGATACAGATGACATTTGCTTTTCATTTTCTTCCCTTGTACCCACCACCTTCCAGAAGGACTGTGTCAACATAAAGACATAATGTCGCCTGGTTAGCCCCGAAGAGTCACGACATGCTGAGTGTGGCAAGTTGTTCCACTTGCAGTTTTTTGTTAAACCACTAGAAATCATCAAAGAAGCTATTCGATTGGATTAAAGAGTGAGATGTATTTTCCTTAAGTATACAAAAAAACCAACGATGATAAATGTGCACGCAAAAGCAAAATCAAAGGATGACACTGACAGATGTACACTTTCCACAGACGGAAAGGTTTCAGAGGAAAATGATCCTCAGAGGTGTAATAACTTAACATGTTGATCATTTGACATGAAAAACTAAAGCAGTTATTTACATCACCTTCATATAAACTTTCCCTCACAAACCCATAAGCCACTAAGCATGACTTCCACCGTTGTCAGGTCTGCCTTTCATAGTGAGGCAAATTGTGCAGACACGGCACTACAACCCCTTATATGACAGTTAACAGTTGAGACTATTGATCCGTTTGGTCTTGCACGGAAAAAAACAAAACTTTTTTTAAGACATGTCCAATTAAATTTTATCTGCTTAGATTTCCTGAAGCTAAACCTCCATTTGGATCATTCCAGGCTGGAGAGCACCGACAGTCTCACGGTTTCTTTTAAACCTTTTCTTTGAATGTTCTTTGGCGTTAAAATCGGTTTGATGGAATCTAGACTATCAGACAAATTGCATGATGATTGGCTTGAACCTTGGACAGGAATATAGCATCAGGTCTGGACCTCACTGTGTTTCATAATGACTGCGAGAGGTCCGTTTTACATGTCACCACTAGTCTCCACGTTGTGGGGTTGCACACGAACATAGGTGGAGCTTAAGGAATTTAGGCCAGATGTGCGACCTGATGCCCCACAGTGGGGTTTGAAATCACTGCCACTGGCTTGTCAGTTCCCAAAGTGCGTGTTCTACCACTGAGCTACCGTGCCCCCCTGGAAATCATGGACCCATTCAATGCCTATTTAACTATAACTAGCTGACCTTATTCTACAGCAAGTACTCAAAGATCTATTAATTTTACCCAGATTTGTTCAAGCCTATATCATTATAATTCTGGGCTTCCTTGTGTTCCATTTAATGTCAAAGGAGAAATAAACAATGCTATGTCAAGTCTGTCCCACCCCATACTGTTTGGTCAGGGCTGTCCAGGAGGTGAGGGCTGGACATCCATCCACTTCCCTTGCCTCATATAGCACTTGTGATGAGCCCCCTACCTTAAATGAAGGGTTCCCCAGTAAGAGTCCTTACTCAGTAGTTTTGTCAGTGCCCCTCAAACACTATGGTGGACAGTGGATATCTACAGCCAGAGGAAAATAAGTGATGATGCAAATCAGAGGCTGCGTCAATATCTTCACTGTGCCATAATTATAAATATGAACAACACTGAGAACACTGAAGTTTCACATTTGACTGCTGTCTCTCTGCCAAAGACTACAAGAAGTGAATTAGCATGGCTAAACCCACTACCTCCATATTTCACTAGCGGTCTTGTCAAACGGCTGCATTAACTCTGCGCTAACTTTCCTCTTTCATGAACTCTGCAGTCCATTGTGGAAAAGGGCTCTCTTTGAACACAGACCACACACAGATTCCTGGATATCTAGCCTTTCTCCTCACTGCTCTCCAGACAGGAGCCTCAATTGTACTCACCCAGTGAAAACTCTGGTTTTCAAACCGGAAACCTTGTTGTGATTTTCCAGCTCTTGAGCATTTTTTGTTCAGCTGTGACTTGAACTGTATATGAATTGCGCTAGATTTTATGACTTTCAACACAAACCCCAAAACCAACAATAATACTGCACTGATGGAAGTTACATCCATTGCTCACCATACCAGGGTCATGCAGATGACATTGTGTACAAAACACAATCTTAATTCCCCAGAGACGGCACAGCTGCAGTTTAAATTAATGTCTCATATATGTGGAGCAAGCTTTCCATTTAAACATATTCTCAGGTTGAGGAAACAGATGAGCCTAATAGGTCTAACCCTCTAGAGATTGTGGTTAATGTTTATGCATGTGGAATTAGTACAAGAAAAAAGCACAGATGGAAAGAATATAATATCATGGCATCTGTGACTTCATGTTTTGCAGTGTTAACCTATCCAACACTTTGAAAGTGGTGATGGTGTCACCTCTCCGGACAGATAGTATTGACAGTTGCTCGGCTGGGGAGGAGAGGTGACTCAGATCCACAACAGTGCTCCACACTTGCTAGCATTCAGTGCACACAGGGTTGGGTTGTAATATAATACATAATTGTGTATTAGACAACAGAACTAAAGTATCTGTTGTCATCCTAGATTGCAAAACACAATTATTCATATTTCAGTTGCTTTATATTTTTGAAAGAGAATACTTTAGAGTAGTATCGCCCTCACTAATCACCTCCGGGATTACAGGTTGGACTGTGCATTCACATTCCATTGCTGGGCGAGTGCAAGCTCACACTTAAATACAAAAATTAATGGAAAGACACCGTCTTTTAAAATGTAGTTTCAGGCTCCAGCTCAGGAATGATAAAAGACATGGATAAAAGACCTCCAATTGTCTGCAGTAGATTTACTCACTACTGCATCATAGTTCACATGGCGCGATCACATGTGTGTGCGTTTGTGCATTTCCAACGTGGACGTTTGCATTTCTGTCAGCTTATTGCTTGTTCATGAAACATAAATAGGCAAAGCTTTAGTTTAAGTGCATGGGATACGTGTTAGATAATGGGAAATGAGGCCCTAATAAGCCATTGCCAAATGCTGATGAACACTATGTAATGTTAATAATACCATCATAAACTTGTTTTTGGCCACTAAGTGACATTTTGCTAAATACTGCATCGTGCCAAACACTCTTAATAGCAGCCTTCTTAACTGCTGCCTTCAGAGTGTTTTATGTGGACACTGTCATCAGTACATCTTGGGGGTCCAAGGGTGTGAATTCTCAATGACGCTTTGTCACAAGTTTCTTTTTATGAATATGACACAAACCTTGGGTAGAAACACTGGTAACAGTGATAAAATATTCTGTCAGGAGGCATCTCTGCCTTCCCAAAGAGGATGAAACGGACAAATAGCCTCATACTGTAGAGGGGATTGCAAAAGTAAAACAAACACATTAGGCAGTGCAAATGGTAATAGTAATTGTACAAGCACTGAAGCCTCATTATCTCTGAAAGGACGCTTGTGATTAAATAAAACACCAGAAGAACTGGAGTTGAGATCCCTCCGATATTCAGTAGGACGTAGACCGTAATAAGTGTGAACCATGCCATTCAGACTGTGAGAGGACAAGTGAGCTCAATAAAGGGAAAATCAGGGAGATTGCACCTGCAGGCTACAGCTCTTATAATTTTCCAGTCCACTCCATAATGTCAAACATCCATGATAGCATCCATAGGAATTTTAATATTTAGGTCAATCATTGTGAAAGTCTGGGACACAAACCCAAGTTTTACTCAAATGTTGTCAATCCACAATTATAGAGGAATCCCAGACCAGTAACTGGCCTTATGCCTGAGCCTGCAGCAGAACGTCTATGGTCCTTGTCATAGATTCATCAAGTCTCAAAACTCAACTGGAGGGATGAAGATGATTCTTTCAAATGCTATCCCCTCATCTGGTGTTTTGATGATGACGGTGGAGAGCGCCATGTAACACGTCATCCCCCACTGGTGTGTAATTGGGTTGAGATCTGGTGACTAGGACTTCCATCATTTTCACCCTCGTCAAACCACTCTGTAACCTGTGGTGCTCTGCGGATAAGGGCATAGTCATCCTCGAAGTGACTACTCCCATCAGGAGAGAAATGTCTCATCATAGGATAAAGGTGATCACTATGAATAACTGTGTACTGGTTTAACCCTTCATATTAGTATGTTGGTAATTTGACTGCTACACACTGTAGCATTCAGCATTCGGGTGTTTTCTACAATTTTCTGCCATCTGTATGTGGACACTGTAATCATGTAGAAACTTGAAATGACTAAAAATCTGGATTACCTGTATTATTGAACAAGCATGAAGACAGAAACTTAAGAGGTTTATTGCCTGAGCCCAAGTGGTGCGTGAAATCAATATCATGTATCAAGATAAAACACGATTTACATTCAAACCCACTGTCTGTTGGAGTGATTAAGGAGCCCCAGATGTATCATCTGAAGCTATTTATTTTCAATCTCTATAAACCCGATAAGGAGAAATATAACTATCAAAGCAGATGTCAGCCAATATGACTAATTAGCATGTGCCTCTGTCCCATTTCATGGGCTATCTTGCAGAAAACCCTGCTCCACACGTTTGCCCTGGCATCTGCTGCCTTCACAACAACACAGATGAGCGAGCGCTCAACCCCTGATGTTCAGTAAAAAAAATGAAGAAATCCACGGACTGGTTTTCATTTTCTTCTTCTAAAACTAGGTTGCTAAAGGGTGCAGTGGGACTATGTACAAAAGTAACATCTATATGATCAGCCTCCCCTGATGCAATCTGAAAGACAAAAAAAACCCAACATGCCAGCTGGCCTGAAAGAAACAAAAACACACATATGCTCTTCCATGAGCTGCATTTAATTAAACTAAGAGTTTCCACTTGTGTGTATTTCTGTGCATGTGTTTGTGTGCATATCTATATATGAGGCCGTGGCAGTGTGCACGCCTCCTAGTCAGGTATTGCAAGCTCGATACCACTGCAGGGTGTTAGGAAAAGGGCATCTGGCTTTAATCCCCCATGCTCAGAGGATGTGGGGCATATGTTGTAAAGTGTTTTGATTGGTCACTATAATAGAAAAGCGCTTATATAAATATCTATTTACCACCTGTGCGCATACATGTTGGTCTATGTGTGGCTTCATGTCAGTAGCTTCAATATGGTTCTAGGATCTTTACAGAGCACTAGATTTGCTATGGTCCTACTAAACATTACATTACAGGCATTTAGCAGACGCTCTTATCCAGAGCGATGTACTTCAAGTGAGCAGTTAGGGGTTCAGTGTCTTGCTCAAAGACACCTCGACATGCTTCTCTGCAGGACTGGGGATAAAATCTGCAATCTTCTGATCGCCAGGTGAAAATGCATTGTTACACATGGCCCATGCACCATGGATAACGGAAGAATTGGCCGTTGTGTGTCGAGGTGACCCTCCTCCTCACCTGCTCCTATGATTAAAGCTGCGGTAGGTAACATTGAACATTCCAATGCAAATCCTTGAGCCTCTATCTGCTACCTCATATTTCTTACTCATCAGCCCCTTACACTCATGTACAACCATGGAACATTAAACCAGACTCATGAGACTTGTATCGTAGTTGGTAATCTATCCATGTAATAATAATAATAATAATAATAATAATAATAAGGGTGGAATGGCTCAGTGTGTAGAGTGGTCGTCTGGCAATTGGAAAGTTGCAGGTTTGATCCCCGCACCTGCAGAGAACCTTGTTGAAGTATCCTTGTGCAAGACCCTGTTTCCTTAACTGCTCTGCCCTGTGATGGATTAGAGACCTATTCAGGGTATTTCCCCACATTTCACCCAACGAGGACTGAAATAGCCTCCAGCTCCCCGATGACATAATTTTGGATAAGCGGTCGACAATGGATGGATTGATGGTTAATAACAAAATAATCGGTGAGTCTCTTAGTTACAATAATATTGTTCATATGAAGCAGCCATTTTGAGTCGGTCTAGCTGATTTTTAGGGTTGGGCCCACAACTACAACCATAAAACAGGACAGGATGGATACGAATTGACACCATACACACGCATCCGTTTTTAGAACAGTCGATAACAACATCCTCTTTCTGAACTGACCCATCCATCCATCCATCCATTGTCAACCGCTTATGCAAAATCGGGTCGTGGGGGAACTGGAGCCTATCTCCGTTCTCATTGGGTGAAAGGCGGGGTACACCCTGTATAGGTCACCAGTCTATCACAGGGTAGAGCAGTTAGGGGAACAGTGCCTTGCTCAAGGACACCTCGACACACTTCTCTGCAAGTGTGGGTATAGAACCTGCAACCTTCCGATCGCCAGATGACCGCTTTACCCACTGAGCCATGCTACCCCCTGAACTCACCCATGATTGGCTAAAATATTTTGCCTGGGGCTAGATCATTTAAAGCCTGAATAAAAAGCCAAAGGAGGTGAATGGTAAATGGACTTGTTCTTAGATAGGGCTTTTCTAGTCTAATGACCGCTCAAAGCGCTTTACATTGAATGCCTCAGATTTACTGAGCTACGCAGCGGGATACGAACCTGCAGCACCTGACTCCCAGGCATGCCCTCTAACCACTGAGCCACATTTGCTCAGAAGGTGCAGAAGTCTAGTGCTCTCTCACCCCACTTTAATTACAGAGAAGCTATTATGGACTTTTGCCCAATGGGACCATAGCAAGAAACTACCTACCCCAGCGTTAAGGCAAAGCCTGTGTGTATTTACCTGATTGAGTATTATCAGTGGTGCAGTGTGTACTGACACAGGGATCAGGCCGGTTAACATGCAACAGTGAGCTATCTGATCCGCCACGCTCCGTGGGCTTGGCCTGTACAAACACCTGCAGATTATAGGCACACTGAACATGTTACTAACTAATAAATGCAGCAGAGAACATGTTATGTGTGGACTTGGTGTGTTTATTATAAATATGTATTGAATAATTTTATTGATTGCATATATTAATAGTCTTGATCTGGGAAAAAAGACCCTGAATAATCATGAACAATGTCAAATCAGTAAGTTCTTTTTAAGACACGTACTTTTAATTTTTCTTAAAAAGAGACATGCTCAGTCACTGAATTCGATTTATGTATTGGTGATTGAGTAATGACTGTATGTATAAAGGGTAGATAAATCAGTTTCAAAATATTGTGCTTAACCAATGAGATGGAATTGTTGCCTGTCCAGGGTGTTTCCCCACCTTTCACCCAATGAGCACCGGGATAGGCTCCAGCATGACTCCATGACCCAGCTTTGAATAAGCAGCTGACAATGGATGGAGGCACACGCGCACACGCGCACACGCGCACACGCGCACACGCACACACGCACACACGCGCACACGCGCACACGCACACACGCGCACACGCACACACGCACACACACACCAATTACGGCTACCCTAAAATAAGCTAATTCAAGTACTTTCCATCCCAGGAGCTTCTTAAAGTTGCGTTAACCTACCTGTAATTACGGGGATGGTAAAATCCTCACCACAAACAGTTGAAAGGACCTCTATTTTCCCAGGATTTACAGTAATCCCCCAATTTTAGATCTCACCCTGCTCTGACAGCTGGGTCACACTATCGGTCACATACTGCCTGACGCTGTCAAAAAATCCAAAAGGTAGCAGATCCATAGGTCACTACGGCAAT